>JAEANM010010708.1:0-15655 GCA_017656035.1 Myanophis thanlyinensis
AGGTGCTCTGGCACCCTGCCTGATTTGTAACTCCAGCTTGCAGGTATTTCTAATCTAATGATTGGTATTTAGGGCAGTTTTTTGCAAGCAAGGAACTTTTTTGTATTTTTGTACAGGTACTCCTTGACTTACAACAGTTCATTTAGCGACCATTCAAAGTTACAATGGAACTGAAAAAAGTGACTTATGACTTGTTTTTCACACTTACAACCGTTGCAGCATTCCCATGGTCACAAGAAGTGAGGTGAAGCACCCCTCAACATGAGTGACATCAAGTTGGCCACAACCATCCAGTTACATGACTATCAAGCCATGACCACCAAGCCATGCCCACAGAACTGGTAATAGAAAAATTTGAATTTCACCACTGGTGACAAATATACTCTTTCCTCCTGCCATTTTACTCACAAAAACAATCGTTAGGTGATCTGGGCTGCAAGTGACTGGTTTAAAGTTACCTAGCTGCCGCCTTTAATGCTTAAGGTGGGACTAGAACTCATACTCTTCTATTTTCTAGTCTGCTGCTTTAATCAATTTCAATTTCAAATTTTATTGGTCACATACACAATCATACATGGGTACAATATGCAGTGAAATGCTTATGCAACTGCAGGTAAGTTAAGGTAATCAGTAGACCAAACTGGATCTCAACTGATTTGTGATAAAGCAAATAAATACTGTACTGGGACCAGATTTTCATTTAAATCCAGAAGACTCTTAAAATAGTTTTCCTTTTCGGTCTGATGGACAAAGAACTTGAAAGAAAATTTGAGATTTTATAATTATATATGTTAACTGCAGCAAGATTTTTGTATGACCAGAGATGGAAAGACATATCAATTCCCACAACGGAAGAATGGATAGTAAAGATAATAGAGTTGGTGGAGCTGACAGAACGGTCTTAATTAAAAAGAATTTAATCTGTTTCCACTTGAAAAATCATTTCTGAAGTTTGTGCTCGAAATGGAAGAAAAACAAAACCCAGAAGCAAAATTAATGAGGAAGCCAGCAGGGAAGGTTGCAAGTTGCTCAAATAAATCTCCTATATACAGCAGCATCCATGTCTTTGTCTGCTTATACTATGCCAGACCATCGCATGTTCGTCCTTTACCTGGTAACAGCTACTGCAAGCCTGTATTTTTTCTGCACCTTGCAATCTTTTCCATCCTACAGCAGCCACCTGCTGTGTTCATGCTGCACAAGACCATCTTGCACTTTCCCCCGACCCACAGTAATCATTCCAGCCGTATCCTTATATAACTTACTGTGCATTCCCTGCACTTGTGCCATGCAGCACCAGAACTTTGAGCACTATCACCTGCCCTACATCAGCCATTCCAAGTTTTGTTGCACTATTGCACCAACCACTCCAAGCCTCCCTGTCTTGCACTGAACTGGACCCTTTCATATCCTTCCCTGCCCCTTAAACATCTCTAGTCATACTGTACTGGATCCTTGTGTACCCTCTCCCACCCTGCAGTAGCTACTTACCTATCAGCTGGCCTGCTTGTGAGCTACCTGGTATTTACAACTTCCTGCCAACTTTCCCACTGACTAGGATTGTTGAAATTGGCAGGAAGTTGTAAGATTTAATGGCCCGTAAACCTCACTTAACAATACAGGAATTGGGATTGCAGAAATTGCCATTTCTAAATGATGTGGTCATGTAATGTCGCACTTTATGACCATATCACTTCTAAAGACAAATTAGTCCCAATTATTATCATTAACCAAATAATACTTGTATGCAGTTACCTCAATTACAGCTAGTAGAACTTGATTTGCAAACCCGATAATTTTTGCTAATAGCTTCAATCTTGTTTGAACTGTTCTTAAAACACGATGTCTTGAAATAATACTAGTTCATTGTTATTTGCAATATTTTTCTTTAACTCTTACAATTATTGTATTTATTGCTATTATGGCTTGATAAAATATTTCCAAGTGATTGGAACGCATTACCTTTTTCACAGAGTAAATTTAAAAGAAACATACATATGTAATCTTTACATATGAACTCCTTCTTTCATTGTTGCCACAGCAATAGTTTCACTGTAGCCTGCATTGACCCATTCAGAAAACACCAACATTGGCATATACTTCCATTATCAAAAAAACCCTGATATATATGGTAAAGACCACGGGCTAAAATTCTAGCCATGTGCCTATTTTCTAATAAAAATATTACGTTTGTCATTTTAAGATTTTCCATTTTTTCTCATTGAACAAAACTATTTTTATTATTTAATCTTCCAAGTAAAAAAAGAAAGTTTATTGCTAATATAACATATGCTCTTGAAAAAAATCAAGAATATACTTTTCAATTGAAACATGCAATGATTTTACATTCCATTCCCCAAAACCTATTACAATTATTATTGTGGAGTTCTTAGTAATATTTTACTTTGCTGTTTTCAGAGAGTATCAGCTACCCACAATTCAATCCTGAGCTACAAATATTGTCTCTATAAATGAATGTACTTGAAAGCGCTTTTCAAGTTTTTTGAAAGCAAAACTTTTGAATTACACAAAGAATAGAATAAAATTACTGAAATAGTTTGAACATTCTTGTTTAAATGTTTACACTAACAAATTTTTTCATAACAGAGCATTATCAATAGAAGACTGTAAGTAGCAAGATGGTACAATCGAGGAATGATTCATGTCTGCTACATGTACAGTCCTAAAATGTTAATATATTAATATATTTATAATATATATCTTAATATACATTTAATATTCATGACCCCTTAGATGAAATCTCGAAAATTGAATTTAAAACATGTGATCAATCTAACACTCACATTTAATGCAGCTTCTCCACATTTTTCAATGGCAGCTAAACCCTGATTATGAATGTGAGTTTCCAAAAGTTTTTTCAGTTCTCCAAGGCCATCCTGAATTCGAGACACAAGACTATACATGCGTCCTAAATCTGGGAGAAAAAAGCAAGCAAGATCTATTTTAATTTGCATTAATATTTTTATGTCACCATCTTAGTTATTAACCCAAGAATTAGGAAGAGATTAAGATCTGAAAAGAGGTGTTGGTCTTACCTGATACGTTGAGAAGAGAGATAATCTAGAGGATGGGTACTACTCTTCCTTTCTAAGTCTATGGCTGAGTGCTGAGAAGCTTAAAAGGCACGCCCCTTCCGCCTTGCTTCCCGGCTTCTATGAAGTCTTTATGAAAAATATGGTTCTTCTCCAGTGCTAAGTGTCCACTCCCACACCCAGGATCAGCTAGTCTTTTTGGGCAGGACTGGATTATCTCTCTTCACAATGAGAATGAGTGTATCAGGTAAGACCAGTGCCCCTTCTCCGTTGCTGGAGAGAGATAATCCAGAGGGTGGGACATACCAAAGTTGTCTGTCCTTAAGAGGGACGGTGACACTTTGGTCTTAGTGTCCCTGCTCTAAGGGGACCTGTTGAAGGACACGCCTTCCAATGCCACTTCGGCTGAAGCGTAAGCATCCAAACGATAGTGACGAATAAAGGAAGATGGTGAAGCTCATGTTGACTCACAGCAAATTTAGTCAATGGAGGCCTGTGTAGCCCAGGCCACTGAAGTGGTCTCACTCCTAGTGGAGTGAGCTGTGATGCGGCCCTGTGGAGGTCAATGCAGAAGCTTATAGGCCATAGAAATACATGACCGAAACCAGCGACCTACTGTAGCTGAAGACACTCTCTGCCCGATGTTTGCTGGCTGCAATGAGACAAAGAGAGCCTCTGTCTGCCTGATAGATGCGGTCCTTTGAAGATAAATTTGCAGTAACCATCGAATGTCGAGGGTGTGCCAGCTGCTTTCCAGGACATGAGATGGCCTTGGCCAAAAGTCTGGGAGTATTAGTTCCTGGGTCCTGTGGAACAAAGAGTTAACTTTAGGAATAATTGTAGGGACCAAGCATAGCACCACTCTGTCCAGATGAAAGACGCAAAAGTCTTGACGAATGGACAGAGCTGAGTGCTCTGAAATATGCCTGGCAGATGTAATCGCGATTAAAAGGCTGACCTTCAGACACAGTCTCAGGGAACTTGTCTACAGTGGTTCAACTGATTCCCTGGTGGGCGCCTGCAATACAAGCGGTAACTCCCAGGAGGGAGCGGTATACCACCAAGGGCCCCAGATTCTTTGCTCCCTGGAGGAATTTGTGCCCATTGGATGTTGTGAAAGAGAACCTAGGCTGCTCCAGTCTAGCAGTGATGCTAGGGCTGCTACCTGTCAGTGAAGAGTGCTGGGGACTATCCTCCTATCAAGTCTCCGTTGGAGAAAGTCGAGGACTCTAGGCAACAATGCTGAAGACGGGTCCAATTGTCTTCTGGAACACCACTCCGAAAATGCTTTCCAGATGGCCTCATAAATCCATTTGGTAGAATGCTGGTGAGAGGCCTGGATGGTCTCGATGACTCTGGGTGAGAAGTTGGAGTGATCTAGGGCGATCCACTCAGCCTCCAGATGGTTAGTTGTAACCACTGGGGTTCTGGATGGTCTACCGATCCTTGAGTCAGTGATATCCTGGATGGAGAGATCCACCATGGATAGCCCACTGACAGACTGACTAAGTCCGCAGCCAGGGTCTCTGTGGCCAATGCAACGCAAGCAGAGGGAGTTCCACCCTCTCCTGAAGCATCTTCCAAAAGACCTGCAGGATGAGGGGAAGAGGTGGGGAAGCACACAGCAGGCCCCATGGCCATGGGCAGCGCAGAGCATCTGTGCTCTCTGCCTCCCGTGCTGGGAAACCTTGAGAAAACCTTGGCAGCTGAGCGTTTTGAGGTGTGGTGAACAGATCCACTACTGGACATCTGAACCTCTCTGACAGCTCCTGGAACAGCGCCAGATGGAGCCCCAATTTGACATGATCAAATATGGCTCTACTGAGCCAGACGGCCTGCACAATCAATACTCCTGAGATATGCAGGGCCTTGAGGGATAGGGGGAAGCATTCTGTCCATATCCCTAGTCAGGAGGCCTCTTGCATCATGGAACTGGATCTGGTGCCTACCTACCTGTTGATATGAGCCTTGGCTGCTAAGTTGTCCATCAGGATCAGGACATGTCGATTGGTACTTCACTGGAAAAGCTCAGCAGGGCTAACAGAACTGCTTGCAGCTCCAGCCGATTGATGCTGTGAGCCAGATATTGGGGTGATTACTTCCCGAGCCATGTAGTGGCGAAGGTGGGCTCCCAGCCGAACAGACTGCCATCCGTTGTGATGATCATCCGGTTTGGTTCCCTGAAGGGCCACCCCTTGTGGATGGCCGGGTAGGTCCCCCATTGGAGGGAGATCAGCACCTCCTGGGGACCTGGACCCTGTTGTGCAAATGAGTGGTGCCAGACCTTGGTGAGGCAGAAGGAATCCTTGGAGTGGTCTGACATAGGACTATGGCAATACCTGACACCATCGCTCCCAGAAGTTGAGATAAGATGGCCATGGTTACCTGTCGTTCCCTGCAGATGTTGCCTATCAGGTCCCTGAGGCTTGCCTTCCAATCAGGAGAGAGGTAGACCTTGTAAGTGTGGATGTCAATGACCGCCCCAAGATGCTGCAGCTGTGGCGTGGGAATCAAATGGCTCTTTGGAAGGTTGATGGAAAACCCATGGTGTCAAAAGATCTGCATGGCTGTCTTTAAATCCTCCCTTGCTGCGCTCGCCGAGGACTGTATCAGGACATTGTCCAAGTAGCATTGGACTCAGAGGAAGTGTGCAGATGAGTGTCCCAGGCTGCCAGTAGCCAGTAACACCCTGCGGGCGGAAAGAGGGGCCGAATGGAAGAGCTCGATATTGATAAAGATGGTTGGCATATGAGAAGCGCAGGAACCAGCGGTGTGACGTGTATATGGAGATGTGTAAATAAGCCTCTGTGAGGTCTGGACATGAGGAGGTCTCCTTCCCTGATGGAGTCCGAGATGGTCTGGAACAAGTGCATTTTGAAGCGACAGTAGACCAGATGGTGATTCTGCCGATTGACATCGAGGATTACTGTCCAACCTCCAGACTTGGGATGCAAAACAGGATGGAATAAAAGCCTTGCCCCTTCTGGTCAGCTGGAACCTGTTGAATTGCCTGTATGTCTAGTAGATGCTGAATGGCTGCTTCCATGAGGTTACACTTTGCAATGGCCCTGGAGACCTTGTCATAAAGGAATCTTGCTGTAGGAAAGGACTGAAACTAGAGAGTGAGGCTGAACCTGACCGCGCGCCTTACCCAGATGACCGATGTGGTCACATCCCATTAGTCGGCAAAGAAAGCGAGACAGCCACTAATGGAAGGGTTGATCCACCATGGACAGAATGACGGGTGCCGGGAAAACGGATGACCAACAAGAATAGGCTCTTCCGCAACTTACCATCCCTTGGAGTCGACCAGGACAGATTTGAGCGCGTCGCGGAGGTTGTCCTGTTTGAAGGGAGCCGCTGTCAGCCTCCACTTGTGTGTAGTGTTGGCAGCCATTGCTGCAGCCACAACTGACGCCGTGCAGAGACCACTGACCCGATGGAACAAGAGGCAAAATTAGTTGTGTAGAAGGTAGCCTCCACGGAGAGTTCCGTCACAGCAATAAGCTTGTTGATATCTTGGTGGAGACGAAGGTCGTATATTGGTAACCTGTCCTGAAGCTGGCGAAACCACCGTTGAGGGTGTTGCAGAAGGAAGCTGCGGTAGATACCTTGACAGCCCAGGCAGCCACCTGGTGATTTATGAGGAGCATCTGCTCCGCCTTCCTGTCCTCTGGCTTGAGAGCCTCCTCCCCTTGGGTGAGGAGGACATTGGTTGAAACCCAAGCCGCAACTGGTGCATCAACTGACAGCGGTTATAGCGCAGACCTCAATGCAGCTGCTATATCGTACAGACGTCGCTCCGCTAAGACTGGGGGAGGACAGGTGACTGGAGCAACCACTGTCTCTGAATGATGTCTAGAAACATTTGAGAGGCTGGGCCTACTTCTGCTCTGGCAACCTGTTCTGAAAAAGAAGTTGTTAGGCTCCTGGAAGTGTAATGACTGACACTTTCCCAGCCTCCAAGGTGTCCTCTCCAAGTTGAGTAATGGCTTTGGCCTTATTTAGGAGGGTGCTGAATAAGGCCGGCTGAAACAGACCTGGCATGGCCGGAGGTTCTGGTTGAACATCCTCATCTGCCAAAAGCCATAATTCCTCCTCTCTGGAATAGAGGAGTCTGTCAAATCTAAAAGGACATTTTGGACTAGGGGTTTTCTGCTGAAGAATATTGGCGATTTTTTAAAAGTATTATTTGGGGTCTTTTTTTTTTCTTTCTTTTGCAAGGTCGCTGAGGGCGAGGGGGGAAGTTGGTAAAGGCAAATAGAAATTGTTATCTTGTTTGCATTCCTTTAGGTCTGGTTCTCATGAGAAAGTTTCTTCGGATAATTGACACCTGTAGGGGAATGTCTTAAGGGAAACGCTGCATCTTTTTGAAGGGGTTGGTGATAAATTAACGTGATAATTAGTGGGGTGGAACTTTCAGTTTTACTTGGGTGGGAACTTAAGATTCGGGCTTTCTCCAGGCCGTATCAGAACCACATCTTCAATAAAATCTTATTCCTTGGATTTTGTCTCTTTGGAGTCCTGATTGCATTGCTGATGTTATGTAGAACCCTGACAGAATCTGTGGTCGGAACCTGAGGCAGTGCTTGTTTCCCAACGATCTACTGTGTCTTAGTGAGGAGGAGAGGCCCTAGGGAAGTCCCATGGTGATCCTTCCTGGAGAAGTCAGGAAGTTGAAGATCTGTGGCTCGCTGTGTTGGCCGAGGGTTTACTTCATAGTCTCCGCTATAAGAAGCCTCTCTTGTGATAGGAGGGGTTCCTATAAAGACTGGGCCCCGCTGCTGAAGGAGGCAGGGAAGACACGGAAGGCGATCTACTCCTGGGTAGAGTTTCCTTACTTAGGCCACCAGAAGGCGGGGAGAGAGAACCTCTCGAGACCCTGGTGGGTCATTAGGGTTTTCTGATGATAGGGCTGGAAACAAACCACCTGCTGAGGCAAGGGAGGCTGGGGTTTTTGCCCACTTGAAGGAGGAAAGATATGGAGTGGGTGGATCCTTTCTGGCCCTCAGGCAGCCCCTTAAGGATGTAGCCACCTGTCTCTCCAATGCCCTCTGGTGTTTGATGGCATCCTTTTCCTCTGTCTTGGAGGGCCTTCTGGCCTTCTTGGCCAATGGCTTGGCCTGTGTAGTGGCCTGAGGTGGTGTATGCTTTCTCTTGGCCGTGCCCTTTCAATGTGACTGGTGTCAGCAGCCTCAGCTGAAGGATCCATGCTGCCTAAGGAAGAAGGCAAATTAATGAAAAGCACAAAAAAAAAACCCAGAGGGGACCAATTTAATCCTGATCGGTTGCTAACGCAGAGACACCTATCAATATGACCCAATCCAGGTCCTAGAACTAGGAACCCTAGAATTACAGCATTAGGGAGCCTGCCACTGAATTGGAAGAGAGTACATAGATAGTGCTGGGATGAGTGCAGCTGTGAGAAATCAGCAGCTGAACCAAGGCTCTGTGAGGGAAGCTGAGATACTGGTCTCGCTGGAAGCTATGCCATTAACTCCAGGGGAAGAAAATTCCCTGCTCCTTTTGCCCTTAAATAGCAAGGGAAACTGGACTCTCCCCTTGGTCCAAATCAAGGGGGGGAGGACCCCTGCCAACATTCAAGAGGCAGGCGCCAGGCATGTGCAGGACCTATAGGTGAAAAGTCTGCTTGCACATGACCTAATCCATGCAGTAGAGGCCAGGTGGAAAATGAAAATGAAAGAGGAACCAGCAGCTCCACTAAGGCAGAAGCTGTTTGTAGCCTAGGAGTCTGTAGAGGACTTTGTTCTTCCTCTTTCACATGCTACACCCACCCCCAGCTGCAGGCCCCGATTCTGAAGGCCTGCTGCAGCCTGGAGCAATGGAAGCCATGTCCTGAACAAGAACTGCAGCCCAGATAGCCTCACTGGCTCCAGGGAGGCACAGGCTTCCTCCTCCCCCACTTTTGCCAGCATTCTGAGGCGCCTGGTGGTTCTGAAGGCCTGAGGGGGGCGCAGCTTGGATCGGCCTTTAAGCACGCTAAAAGAAGGAATGGAGGGGGTGGCTCAGCCTCCGGCACCAGTGTTCCAAAGCTCTCAGCAGCTTTGAGCAGCTATGCCTTAGCAGTCATGGCCCATGTGCTGAAGAAGGGTTGGGGGGTGCAGCCACCAACGCCAGAATTCCGAGGTGCTCAGCAGCCTTGTGTGGCTCTGCCCTGGCAGTTTGCAGGCCATGAGCCAAAGAAGGGTTGGAGGGGGCATAGCTGCTGGTGCCAGTGTTTCAAAGTGCTCAGCAGCCAAGCGCAGCTCTGCCTAGGCAGTTGCGGCTAGCGTGAGTCCATCATTGAAGCCATATCCTCGACAGTAAAATAAGGAGACCCGAAGCCTCCGCTGGTGCGTTCCTCTTGCCTGGTGTCTGGTCCTCACGGCAGACCCTGAAGGAGGGGAATGCCTGCAGCTAGTCCCCTTGGAACGGGGAAATTCCATTACAGTCCCTGGTGGAATTGGGACAGAGCTCCAAGGAAGCTGAGCCGTCTGTACTCACGATTGCTTGCCAAGATATAAAAAGGAGTCCAGAGAATCCAGAGGAGAAGAACTGCTCAACCTTTTGAGTTAACGGCTGAGTAGAAGCTGGGAAGCAAGGCGGAAGGGGCATGCCTTTTAAGCTTCTCAGCATTCAGCCATAGACTTAGAAAGGAAGAGTAGTACCCATCCTGTGTCTGGATTATCTCTCTCAAAAATAACTAAATCTAAAACAATGTCTCAGAGAGCAAAATACCAAGGAGAACATCTTCATTTCAATATTAAACTTCATTTTATAATCTATGACATAAAAATAAAAGATAATACAAAAATACAAAACTTATTTTAAAAAACTTGCAATTTGAAGATAAAGCACTGGAGGAATAATAATCAGAATTAATTGTTTTCATAAGAGCATGATTTTTATTTGTCAAATTAATAAAAATGTTCACTGGGAAACCAAGATACTTAATTGATGTTACCCAGCTGCATCATATCTTGCTAGATATGATGAGGAGAAATTATTTCCAAATCATACCAAGAATTTAAGTCATGTGGAAACAAACTCAACCTTCATTTCACAATTTATCAAAAGTAGCTGTCTATCAGTTAAACATGGGAAAGCTCACCTTCATTTTTGTCAGCATCCAACAGGTTTTGAAATTCTGTATGAAATATCTCTAAGTGTTTTTCAATTAATACTTGTTCACATTTCCGTGCTAATTCATCTTGTGTGCTCTCATGTAGGTATACCTGAACCCTACGTTGTTCCTCCAAAAGACGAGCCTCTGCCTGTAAAATAAATACGTTGTCCTTAATTGTAAAATCATTAAGATATAGAACATATACCATAAATAACTTGAAGAGTAATTACGTCATATCTCTGTAACTTTGTTTCACTGTTTTTATCCAGAAACAAATTATTAGGAAGGAAGTGAGGAAAGAATATTCAATTATTTAACCTGTTAGTTTAGTTTAGCGTTTTCTGATTTGTACTTATTTCTGAGATTTTAAAACTATGTTAAATATTTCAAGATTCCATGTTTACCTGTTATTTTTCATCTTGAAATAGCTGTAATGTTATTTCAGAATGTTTTCCTTCTGTTTGCAGTAAAGAATTATTTTAGTTCCTTTATTTATGAATACCTCTGTATTGTATCTAAATCCCATAGCTTTAATTAAATAAGGATAAGAAAAACATATTTATGCTCACTATATGTGTGTTTAGCTTTGTAGCTTTGAAACTAGTTCCTACTTGCAGTTTAGTAACTACCAGGCAAAACAGATGCCTTAAATTCCTACTTCAAATATAGTACCAATTATTTTTAGATCCAGGAACTTGCAATATAATCATAGTACCTTTTTCATGTATTCTGTAACAGGGTTTTGTTGCAAAAATTCAGTACTCTCTCTTGTATAGAATCTTTCTGTGTCAGCAAGAAATTGAGATTCAAAAGACTCTTTATATACAGACAATGTAGGCCCCTTAGCAAATGTATCATCTTCATTCAGTCCCAGCTCCACTAAAAGCACACAAATTTAAAAAAAAGGCACAAAATTATTTTAGAGTAATTACCTACATAGCACAGATTGTATTATCAGATAAAATGAGATTTTACCTCACTTAAAAGTACTCAACTTTTAATAAAAAGTTTTAATAGAAAGGGACAATTTACATGCAGGCTATAAAATATAATAAAATATCTAAGATATTATTTACATGCAGAATTGTATATTTTTTTAAAAAAAGTTAAATTCAAACTACTGCAGAGAAGGCTGCTAGAATAAAGTAATGTCCTTCTTCCTGAAACCAAAATAAAAGAGTGGCTATTATTTCAAGAACTGCAGTCTAATCCCTTGTACTTGGAAATAAGTTCTAGGCATGATTTAATCATGATAGGGTGCTTTATCAAAAGAATCAGTAGAATGAAATAAATTTAATTTCAAATACTTTTGAAGTTTAAATTTTACTTGTTACACAGGATCTAAATCTACATTTAACAAAATAAAATATAACAGAAAACTGAAAAGTAATACTAGTCAATTCAATCCTTTGAAAAACATCATGTGACCCTCATTACATAGTATAAAGTTTTCCACAAACCTTAGACCAAAGATAGGCAATTCTCATCCTCAATTTTTATTCTCTCAGTTACTTACCAGATGTTATATTCTATTAATTTTTCATGTTTACGAAATCAAGAAGGCAGGAAAAACCATGATTTTCCCCACATGCTTAAAGAGAAAGAAAATCAGAAACTACCTACTTCAAAAACTAGTTGTTTGAAATTGTCTGGTTTTATTGATTCACATAATTCAAGGTTTGTATTAGTCTAAACCTAGCTTCATGGAAAAATGGGGCTACTTGAATGGAAAGCAAAGGAAGTGTTTTTTTTTTTCCCATATCTTCTTGCACAGATGGTTTCACAAGCAGAAGTACAAAATAAATCTGTGCTTTAATGAACTATTATTTCTGGCTATATCTCCACCAACATGATGATTTACTCATTTCTTTTAAATATAAACGTAATAGGCTCGGATAAGTCCAGAATATTTTCTATAATATTTGAAAGGTCTGAGACGAAGCATTAAGCTTATTTTGAGACAAACTTGAATAGTTTAAATGCACACCTTTTGTATTATTACATGTCAACTGGTAGCTAGACAATGAACGTGAATTTTCTGTGGTCTTATTTCTGGAAACATTGGCGGGGAATTATGGCCCCAATTACCCAGTGAATTGATATTACTCATGATTTATGAATAACTTGTTTGCAGATAATAGACTGTGAAAGGGCAAATTGTATATATCTATATCCATGTATGCATAAGAAACCATATATATGTTATATGGTTTTGGCATTGTTTTTCTTAGTCTATTCTTTCATTAAATATTTATTTATCTTATTAAATATAGGAACAAAAGCCTCTATAGCAAAGCAAATAGTTTTTTTTTTATCTTTTTTCAGCATTTTGTTTGTTTACCTCTGAATACAGGAATGAACAAGTTTTAGAACCCAGTTACTGTTAAAAAGGTTGCTATTGGGACTTCCAGGGTCAGCAATAACACACTAGAGTTAGCTCTGCTTTCACAAAGCTGATGACTATAGCAGAAAGAGGAGTCCATGAAGGGATTGCTCCTCGGAATGTTCTGCATTAAGGACATGGCAAGGATTATTAATAAGTAGCAATCACCAGCAGGTTTGAGAGTTCTCAGAGCTGTGGGGAAGATAATCATTTTATTTAAGCCAAGGCATCAAGACTCCAACTAATAAACTCAAGCAAATCAGAACTCCTTCTCAAATTGCATTGAAGTTGTGCTGACATGATATACTCTTCAAGAAGATTTTTGAGAAGTCAAGTCTCAAGAGTTCTGATTTGCTTGAGTTCATTAGTCAGAGCCTTGACACTAGATGTAGCCCTTTCAAATTGGACACTGGATACACCTACTGTCTCTCTTAAACACTTTAGGAAGCTCTTAATATTGACATTCTAAATGTTAAGAACCTTCTGAAAGACAACCTTAATTTATTTGGGGAAAATCTCTTAACCCTGGATGAAAGAAAATCTGTGTAAATATAATGATTAAAAAGAAAAGCCTTAAATTTTTGGAAAATAGGAAAAAGCGGTCTTAGATGTTGATTTTGGAAAGTTAAGGAACAAGATGGACATAAAAAAATAGTACTTTGATCACATGGTCATGGGGATGCTATAAAGATTGCAAGAATAGTAGCAGGTCACTTTTTCAGTGCCATTGTAACTTTGAACAGTCACTAAATGAATTGTTGTAAATTGAGGACTACCTGTATTATTTGACTACAGAAGAAAGTAATGATGTTTGGGAACATTGTACTTAACAAATCACTAACAAGACTATCTAATACTATCTGAGGATACAGAAGAATAACATATTTTACTGAATAAAGAAAAGACTGAAGCTGATTTAAATGTGTATTTGGATTCTTTAAGAAGTGATATGGAAAAAGATGATGTAGATCTGAAAATGGATTTAAAATCCCAGAATAGAAGAGTAAAATGGAAAAAGATGTTACAATGGATTTACAAATGAAACCAATAAATGTCTTCATTAAAGAGTACATACAAATAATAAATAAGATGAGTGACTTGGAGAGTTTTATTAACTGGATTTACAAAAGGTATATATGAAACTAATGAAATTCTTAAGAGGCTCTGAAAACAGAAAACCATTTATAAAATGGAAATCAAAGTGGACTTAATATATATGTTGTAGATATGCAATAAGATACAAATATTATATATTTCCAAATTCTTTTTCATAGAAACAAGAAGGGACTGAATATAAACCAAGTTTTAATCTTTATAATGGGATAAAAAATAAAACAAAAATTACCAACAATCATTAATATTAATTTTACCATAAGATTGCACAACTCCACTGATCAATCTTGTATTGATAGTTTCACCATTTCTTTCTTTTTCAATCAGCTTCAACACAGCATTTGTTACCTTTGAAAATATGAATTGGACAAATATACAAATTAATCACTCAAATAATATAATGGATCTCAATATAGCAAATAGGACACTTTGGGTCCCTGGATGCATGCAGTGCCCAAAACCCTCAGATGTGATCCCTAGACCGTAACCCTTCCAAACACTGCACCAAAATATTATGTTTAATAAAATGGAGGAAAATTAATATATTGATGTAATAACTTATATAAAATACAGGGGAAGAATAATTTGAACTGTTTAAAAATTATTCAAATAAATAAATAAATTTTACTTTTGGTCCTCACCCCATTTATTTTTTAAAGTACATGTATTCAAAATCCCATGCAGATTTTTAGGCCTTTATTAATGCTACATTAATGAGTCAATTTGAATGTTTTAACTATGGCCTATTATTATCAGGAATGTATTGCAATAGATTCAGGTTCATACATATAGTTCTTTATGAGGTTAGCATTCTTGCATTTCAATTTTTTTTAATTACTGGGATTTAACATTACATTTTAATTATTAAATATGTGTATATGATTTACTAAACATGGTAGAGAAATAGAACTGAATATTAATAGAATATTGATGATATTGTACTCCAAAGCATCAAATGACTTCCCAGTGGCTTTATGTGGATGATGAAAAAGATAAGAGCATAAACTGAGCCCTATGGCACTCCAAACAGCAATATCTTGGGGCTTGATTGGTCTTTCACATCCACATGCATCATCTGTTTAATGACTATTTAAAGTTAAAAAGCAGTGAAAAAATTGACTTATGACTATTTTCATATTTACAACTGTTAAAGCATTCCCATGCTCACTTGATCAAAATTCAGATTCTTGGCAACTGTCTCATATTCATGACAATTGTAATATCCCAGGGACATGTGAACACCTTTTGTGACCTTCTGACAAGCAAAGGCAACGGGGAAGCCAGATTCACTTAACAACTGTGCAACTTAACAATTGCAGTGATTCACTTAACAACTGTCTCTCTTAGCAACAGAAATTTTGGGCTCAATTGTGGTCGTAATTGAAAATTACTTCTGTCTGCTCAGGAAGGAAAATAATTATTGTAAAATTGTATCTCCAACCTTCAATTCTTGCAAGAGTTCCAAAGGACATAAACAATTGAATGTTTAATCCATGCCCACATATAAGACCTGACTGAAAAGAGTTATTTATTATCTTCTCTTCCAGGGAAGGCTGGAGACTTAGCAGTTTAAACTTATTAAATCCAAGAATGATTCCCTACACAGAAGGTATCCAGTGCTTCTTTAAAGATACAAGACATTTTCCCTCCCATTATGAAGAATTCACAATAATTCAGATCCAAGGTCCTATTATCTCCAATCTATACAAACTGTCAGAGAGCTAGTTTATGGATAGTCTAGTTCAGACATGGGCAAACTACGGCCCGCGGGCCACAACCGGCCCGTTGGGTTTTTTAATCCAGCCCGCCAAACTAGTTACTAGCAGAAGAAAAGTCCCAGAAGAAAACTTTTTCTTTTTTTTCTCTGTGGTAGAAAAAAAAAAGAGAGAGAGAATCTGGGAAACTGATTTTGCTGAAGAGTCTGATACAATTCCTATGTTAGCTGAAACACTTCCTTATTCATGAGGAATTGTAAGTCAA
>JAEANM010010709.1:0-15655 GCA_017656035.1 Myanophis thanlyinensis
GAGAAAAAAGAAAAAGTTTTCTTCTGGGACTTTTCTTCTGCTAGTAACTAGTTTGGCGGGCCGGATTAAAAAGCCCATCAGGCCGGATGTGGCCTGTGGGCCGTAGTTTGCCCATGTCTGGTTTAGAATCTGTATAGTTAAATTATTTGTTCAAAACAGTAATACTGTTATACAATAAGAAATCCAATTATTCTAAATCAATGTATATTTTAATGAATAAGATAGTTTATTTGCCCAGGCTTTGAAATATGGACAGACTTTTATTATAGAAGAAGGGAAAATGTAAATGAAACTTTCAAAGTTTAAAAGATTAATATTATAAATAAACCAAAAATTAAAACTCAATTTCCAATGGATATTTCATTTTTGGATTCTAAAAATCCAGGTATCAAAGCAGAAACCTAATTTTTACATCTTTTATTTATTATAAAATTAGATATGATTTTATACAGAACAGGGTTTGCATTATGTTCTTTGGAAATAAATCTATACTTGAATAAAATCAAAAATAGAGGAATCATTCATTACCTGTCAAAAGGCTAGCGATTATTCCCACACCAACTGTAACTAGAGTTCCAACTGGGCTTAAATACAGATAAGATAAGGAATACAAAGAATCTGCCAGGACGGGTCTAGGGGACAAAAATAGAATTTATTGGTGTATTTCCACAATTTATATGAAATCTCACAATGATAATTTTATATTAAACATAAATATTTAAAACAATTTAGCAAAGCAGTAATGCAGTCATAATGAGAGCCTCTTGATGTCTTCATTCATACAAAGAAAACAGTCTCGTGCCTACAACCATATTGTGTATGCGTAAAGCAGGCAGAGCTTTCATTGCAACAGTACAAAGTTCCTTTTGTCATTCTGCCTGACTTTGGCCACCCTCATGCACACTCTTGATTACAGTCAGAGATTACTCCAAAACGAGTCTAGACTTCCAAGTTAAGGGAAAACCAAAGCAAAGTAGGTTTATCTGTATCTGAAGACAATAAGCAGATTAAAAGCAATCACAATAAAAACATAGTCTCAGATTTTTTTCTAATTATATCTACCATAACCAAAGATTTGTCTTCAGATCTTTAGAACATGATGTTTCTCTGCAAGAAACATGGCATCCTAGTTTACCTAACATGAAACTATAATTAGTTAATTTGATTTTGGCTGTGTGCAATATATTCAGTCATGGCAATGTAGCGATCATAGTTAATGGCAAATGCAATTGTGGATTAATTAGTGAATCATGATTTAAACAAATAATGGCTTAACACAGTGTGTGAACCCATCCCAATAGATATATCAATTGTTCGATAACACCTAAAATTATGGGATATTGCCATTTTCCTTTTGAATTTTAATATACAGTATATTTCCATAAAAAAATTATATTATAAGTATAAAAGCGTTAACAGAAGCAAATTAACATCACTGGACAAATCAATAGCAATGGAAATGAACAATTATCACTTTCTCTGCATGTGATTTGCAGAGACATTCTGCATTTACAAAGTGTTAATGTATCCTGTAAATGTGAACAGAAAAATGTATACTTGAGTGGGTCTCAAGTCCTACTAGACAAAAAATAATAACATTAGTTAGCAATAAAAGACTTACCGTGCCTGGCATAATTGAATGTTACATATTAAATGGATGGTTAATAAATTTAGCATATACCTCTCACTATTTCCAGTTGTGAATGCTGGCAGCGCTGTGGAAGCTGTTGTATAAACTTCTGGGCTTAGGCTGCTTATATTACAGCCTGCAACTGAAAGAGGTAATGGCAGGGTTCTAAATGACAGCGGCTTATAAATCTGAGATCCAATTCCAATCCAAAGGGTAAGAAAAAATCCACAGATGAGACCTATCAATGCACCCTATAAAACAAGAAATAGAATCTGATCAATTTAAAAGAAAATACAGGTAAAAGAAATAAATCCCACTGTAATTTCTGAATATTGTATTTTTACTATTGTAACAGATGGTACATAAGTTATTTAGGATTGTGTACTACTTTCCTAACTAAAAGCAGCCACAAAAGTTTTTAATATAATTTAGAACTCCGGAAAGAGAAGGCTATCCAACTCATCCTGTTGATATTATTTCTGAGATAAACGTCATGCTCCTATAGTATACCAAGACTGAAAGAAAACTAATGTTCACCAAAATGTTTACAATTCACTGTGGTTTGAATTGATACATTTAATAGCTTCAAATACATTTGACTAATTGTTTTTTGCAAGGAGACTGAGGAATGTCTTAAATCAGAAGGTGGGGCAGCAATTAAATAAATAGTACTGTAAACAGATTTTTTTACCGTAGTGTTGACAAATCGAAAAAGGATTCCCAAAGAAAAGAGTCCTAAAAGCGGCCCGCCAATCACGCCGAAAATGGTCAATGCTGCCTAAAGAAAACATCAAGTTATACATTTGAAGGATTAAAATCTACAAACAGTGCTAAATAGCTTCATTTTCATTTCATGTTAAAATGAAAAGACAATATTTATTTATTTACAATACACTTATCCATTTATACAGGAAAAAAAAATCAGAACTGCAATAGTGGTTATTTGTAGAATATTTCCTAATTGATGTCTTGCAGATATGTTGGAACTCAGAATGTTCAGTCAGCATGGCTACAGTATACAAATATACTGTAGGTAGGCATTTAGGAAACTGTGATCCTCTCTGGCATAAGTATAGGACACCAGATAGGCAATAGTACATTAACTTACAGATAGGAAACACTATATAAGATACTGCACAATTAGTAATAGGAAAAGGTGATGAGAAGATATAGTTAATCCTTTCCCTGCAAACCATTTCCCCACTTCAAGTTGTCCATGCTGAATTGGCTGGGTTCTGATTTTTCAAACTAGAGACAAATATAATTGAAAGGAACAAGCCTTGAAAAGCAGAAATGACCTATGAGGAAACTATTCCCTTCTTATTTTCTCTCCCATCATTTGCCCCACCTTAAAATAGCTTTTAAAACAATAAATAGACACAAACACAGACAGACACAAACAAAGGAAAAGGAAAGAGGAAAGAAAAGCAAACCATTGTATGTTGACTTATACTTGATTTTTACTGACTTTATTTGTAAATGTCTTATTGACACATCTCCTGTTTGTACTGCACTCTTACACTGCACCTATCCTGCGACTCATGCTGAACAAATTCCCTGCAGGATGAAGCTTCTTCATTGAAGGTTATGGACAGCACTGGCTTACAATATTGAAGTTTACTCAATGCTAATACTACAATCAAAGTAAGTCCAAAGTATAAAAAAGAAGAATCCATTGAAAGGAATAAGGGTTGCTTTATTTTCCAGAGAGATTTCTTGACAAAGAAAGTATTAAAGATACCTGTAATACTCCTCCTAGAACTGATGCCACAGCAGCCATAGCAATGCACACCATACCATAAAATACACCTACGTGGATGATGCACACAGAGAGGTCAAATAACAGTTTTTATTTTATTTATTAGCAGTAGACAAAAGTCAGGCTGTTCTTTGTCAATAATAATAATAATAACAATAACAACAGCAGCAACAATAACAATGTGAAATCCTGTCTAAACATCTGGCTGACTATGCAACCAATCATAATAATATGCGTTTTTCACTGTACAGATCTTTTCTTTAAGCATATAATCATTTAGCTTATACTGTATATAATACTACAAAATAATTGCTCATATATTTTAAAAATAGTAATTGTAATTTTTATCTAATAAATCACTTTAAAACAAATTACCTTAAGGTAATTTAAATTTAAAATAAATATTAACAATATTTAAAATAAATAATATTAAAATAAATATTAATATATACTTACTCATTCCCATAGAAGTCCAAGACAATTTAATTTCAGTTAATGTGAAATAAGGTTTAATGAGATCCTCTACAGTCACAGCAGCTAAAGCATTGATGCTAGAGGACACTGTACTAAGGCAGGTAAAATAGAGTTCATGTAATTTCGTTTCAATTTAAAGTTGTATTTCATTTGGTATCAAATAGTTACTATTAGTGCTTATTATTTCTGCTGTTAAAGTTAAGCAGTAAATAACTACAATAATTGAAAGACATTATTAGTTTTATCTATTACTTAGAAAAAACTCCATAACTTAAACACTGCATTCTGTCCAAAGACATTCCTAATGAAACCTTAAAGAAACCAGTGTATATAATATAAAAAAAATGGCTGGTCTATTATAGTGTATGTTATAATAAGCCATGATTAATATATACCACAATGGATTCATGTCTTATGCTAAAAATAAATATCCAAGCACATTTTGGTTTAGCATAATGTACTAATCCATTGACTTTCAATTCTCTGTAAATTTTTTGTAAATTCACTTTTCTTTTTATTTACTAATATTATTGTTACTAAAAATTGTTTGTTAAGTCATTTTAAGTCAAAGGGCAACATTATTTCTATAAAGTATATACATTCAAACTACGGTTAACATACTAATAAAGTATGTGCTCTCAGCTCTCATTTAGATTAATTAATATCTGCATTACCTAAAATAACTGTATAAACAGTGAAGCTGTACTACATTATCCTATAGGCAGAACTGGGATGAATGGCTATATAGATCAGGGGTCTCCAACTGTGGCAACTTTAAGACTTGTGGATTCAACTCCTAGAATTTCTCAGCCAGCAAAGCTGGGAGTTGAAGTCCACAAGTCTTAAAGTTGCCAAAGTTGGAGACCCCTGGTATAGATTGTTTTAAGGGGAAAATATAAATATAAAATATATACTACATCTGTTTACTTGGAAATCCCATTAAAATACAATCATACATCTTTGTTAAGAAATAAGCCTCTAGTTCAATACTATCACACTTGTTATAATGTTGCTATTGTCATTTGATTCCACTCCAAACCACTTCTTCCACTGCTCTGTCTATTCAATTTTGAATTAACTTACCTTAATGTTCCACTATAAGCACAAGCAACAAAAAGACCTGTCATTCCTGGATACTCTTGTAGAATTTCCAATATCAGATAAGGCATGAGCTGAAAAATGCAAATATCACATATATTGTAAACTTTTATTTTTATGGGGCTTTTTTTCTTACATTCTTCTGCCTCCCTTACAATAAAAAATAAATACTTTTACATGATAAAAGTATGTGTAAAATAGACTTTCAGATTTATTTTTTTCAAGCAAGGTAAATTCATGATTCAAAATTGGCATAAAAATACAAGATTAATTTAATTCTTTGATTATGCATAGCATCTTTGGGAGACATCCAAAAATTTAATGTTATTCATTCCTTAACTGTTTCTGCTGTGTTCGCACATATGCAGAAATTATCCATTACCTAATGCATTCCCAGAGCGGGAAAATACTTTGATCTGATTAGCTGCAGGCTGACAGCTCCCTATAAAAGGGAGCTGCTTGCCTGCAGCATGCTGTTAGTTGATCAGACCCTGAAATAAATCACTTAGGAGTCTCCTGTTGATCTGAGTCTTCTTTTATTCCCACTATATTACACTGCTGACGAGGCTGGGATCTTGAAGTGCAAATCAGATGGAATCGCTAACCAAAAACAACTGAAGAAAAAAAATGGACAAGCAGTGAAATGTCTTCTGCGGCTCCAGGATGCACATTCGCTCCATACAATCGTCGTGCACAGCATCCAGAACTCCACCATCAATGAACTCGCTGAAGAATTCACGGAAGTCTTCAATGGGGAACTTGGCAGGTACAAGAGAACCCCCATCTCTTTTAGCCTAGACCCCGGGGTGGCGCCAATCCGAATGAAATCACAGAGTCCCACTTGCACTCAAGCCAAAGGTGGACAAACAAATAGATAAGCTGGTCAAACAAGGGGTCCTAGAAGCAGTAGGCAATGTCCAGTGGGAGACCCCAATAGTCACACCAATAAAACCAAACCACTCAGAATATGTGCAGATTATAAATTCACAATAAATAAAGCTCTACAATTCCATGCATACCCAGTGCCAGTCATCCAGCATCTCCTACACTCACTGGGTCAAGGATTTTTTTTTTGAAAAGCTGGACCTGGCCTAGGCATACCAACAATTGCCTGTAGATAGCAAAATAGCTGAGGCGCAAAACGTAGTCACCCATCATGGCACCTTTAAATGCAATCACCTCTATTTTGGGGTCAGTGTGGCACCGGGGCTATTCCACTCACTAATGGAGGATCTTTTGCAGGGAATCCCCGGAGTTATCCCCTACTTTGATGACGTACTAATCGCAGCAAGCAACCAGGAAGAACTAACCACCAGACTCAGGGCAGTCCTACAGAAATTCCTAGAAGTTGGATTAAAAGTCAAGAAGGACAAATAGCTGTCCCTGAGGTAGAATTCCTGGGCTACCTAATAGATGCAAAAGGAATACACCCCACAGCAGAGAAAATAAAAGCCATCCAGAAGGCACCCACCTCACAAACAAAATGGAACTACAAGCATTCTTAGGGCTTCTCAACTTTTACAGTATCTTCCTAAGCCATAAAGCAACCATAGCTGAACCACTCCATCCACTGCTAGACAAAAAATCAGCATGGACCTGGGGGCCTAAAGAAGCTGCTACATTCAAGGAGATTAAACAACTAATTTAATCAAAAAGCCTGTTAATACAATATAATTAACAGCTCCCACCAACACTGACATGTGACGCGCCACCATTTGCAGTGGGGGCAGTGCTCAGCCATAAATTCCCCAATGGCTGAGAAGCCCCAATCACATTTTTCTCCTGAACAATGTCCACCAGAGAAAGAAATTATAATCAGCTGGACAAAGAATTGCTGGCAGCCATTGCTGGAAAGATTCCACAAGTATCTTTATGGCAGGAAATTCCAATTAATAATAGACCACAAACTGTTATTGAGACTAATCATAGGCAACCAGCGAACCCCACAAATAATGTCCCCACAAATGACAAGGTGGACAGAATTCCTAGCCTCTTACAGTTATGACCTACTCTACAAAGCCGGGTCAGCAATCACACATGCAAAAGCATTAAGCAGATGCCCACTGAAAACATGAGTTGAAGACCCAGCACCCTTTTCATGAGTAGTCAAGATTGAATGCCTGCCGGACAGCCCATTGACAGCCGCAGACATTGCTAAGGAAATCAGAGTTGAAACTATTGGTAATCCCCACCAGGTGTGGAATTTAAGTGATTCGCAAACAGACAACATGAGATCTCAACACAACGGGGTTGCCTACTCTGGGGAAAAAGGGTCATTATTCCCCACAAACTACAACACATCAAAAAGGCACTACATGAGGGACACCTGGGCATCATTTGGATGAAGGTGCTGGCCAGAAGTTACGTTTGGTGGCCAGAAATTGATGAGGACATCAAGAAGTAGGTAAAGCTCTGCCAACCTTGCCAAGCCTCATAACCCCCTCCCCGCAGCCCACACCACAGAATGGGGCAATCTCAAGAAGCCATAGTCCAGGCTCTACATAGACTTTACCAGACCAATGCAAGGCCACATGCTGTTTGTCATCACTGACGCCTACTCCAAATTGATAGAGGTCCAGAAGATGACAACCCCCACAACCAAAGTGGTCATAGCCAAATTAAAAAGACTATTCACCACACACATTGTCGTATCGTACCCATTTTGATGAGTACCTGGCAAGCCAAGGAATTAGACATGCTCTATTGGCTCAATTTCACCCTGCTGGAAATGGAATGGGAGAACGGAGCATAAGAACAACAAAAGAAATCCTTGGGAAAATGGGGCCAGGGGACTTACAGGAGAATATCAACCAATTCCTCCTAACTCAACTCACCATCCCCACAACCTCAACAGACCAAAATATGGCAGAATTCTTTATGGGCTGAAGCCACAGGATTGGACTTGACAGGCTACACCCAGACCTAACAGACCCCCATAGAATAGAAATGAGCCACAGGACATTTCAAGTGGGGGAGGCAGTTTACACAAGGAACAAGATTGCCCTCGTAGCACCCCAGGGAGTGAATGAAGTACCTTGTACCATACTAATGGAGAAGCTAAAGGGCCCCATATTAATGGAGAAGCTAAAGGACCCCAGCCCTCAGAAATGTCCGGCCAGCACATGTTCTACCAAAGGGACCAAGAAGAGGGGGAAAACCATCTGTGACTTCATTGCAACGCTGAGGAAGATGGTCATACAGTGCAATTTCGCCCACTTCGATCACACACACCAAGACTGGCTGGTCTGCGGATTCAAAAAAACAAACAAACTAAGGTGAAGGCTACTAGCCCAGAGCACCCTCACCCTACAAGTGGCCATTGAAGAAGCCACAGCAGCCGAAGCGACCAGCAAACCGCAAGATGGACAAAAGCGGCAACAGTGCATCACAGAGACTGCGAAGAAGAGGGGGACTATGATTCCACAGAAGATGGTGACATCTACCTGGTCAAACCCATGAGGGAATCAAAGATGGCCTCCGAGGGTTGCAGCACCACATGAGGAGTCTGTTGTGGGAACCATGCCAGGCAACAATGCAGATACTTGGCTGCCATTTGCAGGAGATGTAATAAAAAAGGGCACTTATCCAGAGTCTGCAGAGCCAACCTTCCAGGGAGAGCTCCCCATCTTCATTGTCAAGGAGAATCTTCCGAGCTTACTAGTGCTGGACTGGTTTGATGCCCTAGGGATGGATGTGACAGGAGTTGTCCACAGCATCCAGAATGCTGCCACAAATGAACTTGCTGAAGAATTTGCAGAAGTCTTCGATGGGAAACTTTGCAGGTACAAGGGAACCCCCATCTCCTTTAGCCTAGACCCCAGGGTGGCGCAAATCTGAATGAAATTGCAGAGTCCCCTTTGCAATCAAGCCAAAGGTGGATGAGCAAATAGATAAGTTGTCAAACAAGGGGTTCTAGAAGCAATAGACCATGCCCGGTGGGAGACCTCAATAGTCACCCCAATAAAACCAGACTGCTCAGTCAGAATAAGTGCAGATTATAAATGCACAATAAACAAAGCTGCACAACTCCATGTATACCCAGTGCCAGTCGTCCAGCATCTCCTACACTCACTGGGTCAAGGAAATTTTTTTACAAATCTGGAACTGGCCCAGGCATACGAACAATTGCCTATAGATAGCAAAATAGCTGAGGCGCAAAACGTAGTCACCCATTGCAGCATTTTTAAATGCAATTGCCTCTAGTTTGGGGTGAGCATGGCACCGGGGCTATTCCAATCACTAATGGAGCATCTTTTGCAGGGAATCCCCGGAGTTATCCCCTACTTCAATGATGTACTAATTGCGACAAGCAACCATGAAGAACTAACCACCAGACTCAGGGCAGTCCTACAGAAATTCCTGAAAGTTGGATTAAAAGTCAAGAAGGACAAATGCCACATAGCCGTCCCCGAAGTAGAATTCCTGGGCTACCTAATAGATGTGAAAGGCATACACTCCACAGCGGAGAAAATAAAAGCCATCCAGAAGGCACCCACCTCCACAAACAAAATGGAACTACAAGCATTCTTAAGGCTTCTCAACTTTTACAGTATCTTCCTAAGCCACAAAGCAACCATAGCCGAACCACTCCATCTGCTGCTAGACAAAAAATCAGCATGGACCTGGGAACCTAAACAAGACGCTGCATTCAAGGAGATTAAACAACTAATTTCCTCAAAAAGCTTGTTATTAGCCTCTTATAATTATGACCTACTCTACAAACCCAGGTGAGCAATAATACATGCAAAAGCATTAAGCAGATGCCTACTGAAAACACAAGTCGAAGACCCAGCACCCTCTTCATGAGTAGTCAAGATTGAACGCCTCCCAGACAGCCCATTGACAACCGCAGACATTGCTAAGGAAACCAGAGTTGACACTATTGGTGATCCACAAATGGGTCTGCCCAGACTGCCCGGATAAACCACCAGGTGTGGAATTTAAGTGATTCGCAAACAGACAACATGAGATCCCAATACAACGGGGCTGCCTATTCTGGAGAAACAGTCATTATTCCCCATAAACTACAACACATCAAAAAGGCACTACATGAGGGACACCTGGGCATCATCTGGATGAAGGTGCTGGCCAGAAGTTATGTTTGGTGGCCAGAAATTGATGAGGACATCAAGAAGTAGGTAAAGCTCTGCCAACCTTGCCAAGCCTCATACCCCCCCCCCCGCAGCCCACACCACAGAATGGGGCAATCTCAAGAAGCAATAGTCCAGGCTCTACATAGACTTTACCAGACCAATGCAAGGCCACATGCTGTTTGTCATCACAGACGCCTACTCCAAATTGATAGAGGTCCACAAGATGACAACCACCACGACCAAAGTGGTCATAGCCAAATTAAAAAGACTATTCCCCAGACACGGACTTCCAGACTTCATTGTATCTGACAATGGTCTGCAATTCACAGCGACCTGTTTCAGTGACTACCTGGCAAGCCAAGGAATTAGACATGCCCTATCAGCCACATTTCACCCCCTGGAAATGGAATGGCAGAACGGATCATAAGAACAACAAAAGAAGTCCTTGGGAAAATGGGGCCTGGGGACTTACAGGAGAAAATCAACTGATTCCTCCTAACTCAACACACCATCTCCACAACCTCAATGGACCGAAATCTGGCAGAACTCTTAATAGGCCGAAGCCTCAGGATTGGACTTGACAGTCTACACCCAGACCAAACAGATCTCCACCCCCATAGAACAGAAATGAGCCATAGGACATTTCAAGTGGGGGAGGCAGTTTACACAAAGAATTATGCCAGTGACCCACAATGGCTCCTAGGCAAAATAACTAAGGTAACGGGGCCTTGCCATATGTCCTTACCCTGGACTATGGCAGGGAATGGCAGAGGCACATTGACCAGCTCCGAAACAGGCTAAAGGCTGACAATGAAAACCAGGGGGAGAAGGGAGGCCAGACTGAAAGTGAAACCATGACAAACACTGGAGAAAACTCAACAGAGAAGCCAAAAAAACAACACTGATGAGAAGGAGGAGAAACACCATTGTTCCTGCCTGGGGCTGTCATCCGGAGACCAACCGAGTATGCACAGATCAGAAAGAGAGCATCGTCAACTAGCATATCTGGATGACTATGCATGTCAAATAGGTCATATGAACTGTTGACGTCAGCCAGGTGGTGAAGGGTACTGTGTTCTCCTCTTGATCTGAGTCCTCTTTTATTCCTACTTTATTACACTGGCAATGAGGATGGGATCTTGAAGAGCAGATAAGACAGAATCACTAACCAAAGACAACTGAAGAAAAAAAAAACTGGACAACCGGCAAAATGTCTTTTGTGGCTTCAGCACTCACATTCACTCCAAACAATCCAAAAAGGGAGACATGGAGCACATTCCTGATGAGATTCAATTGTTTCTTGGATGCCAGCAACCTCAAAGACCTTCCCAACAAGAAGAAACAGTCTGTCTTCCTAAACTACTGTGGAACGGACATATTTGCCATGGTGATTGCCCTCGTGGCACCCCAGGGAGTGAAAGAAGTACCGTGGACCATACTAATGAAGAAGTTAAAGGGCCACTATGCACCCCAGCCCTCAGAAGTGTCCCGCCAGCATGTGTTCTACCAAAGGGACCAAGAAGAGGGGGAAACCATCTGCAACTTCATCGCAACGCTGAGGAAGGCAGCCATACAGTATGAGTTTGCCCACTTAGATCACACACTCCAAAACTGACTGGTCTGCAGACTCAAAGAAAACAAACTAAGGTGAAGGAGCACCTCACCGTACAAGTGGCCATTGAAGAAGCCACAGCAGCCAAAGCGATCAGCAAATCACAAGATGGAAAAAAGCGGCAATGGTGCATCACAGAGACTGCAAAGAAGAGGGGGACTATGATTCCACAGAAGATAGTGACTTCCACCTGGTCAAACCCATGAGGGGACCCAAGATGGCCTCCGAGGGTCATAGCACCACATGTGGAGGCTGTGGTGGGAACCATGCCAGGCAACAGTGCAAATACCTGGCTGCCATTTGAAGGAGATGTAATAAAAACGGCACTTAACCAGAGTCTGCAGAGCCAACCTAGGGGGACCAGCCAATACTCCATTCCCATCACAGAGACCGGGTCAACCCAGGCAGGGACAAGGGATGCCTAGGACATCTGAAGAAGGCTGCTTCTCCATAAAGACATGGACCAACCAGACCACAGGAACAAACAGCCCGCACCTAAAGCTTAGGAGAGCCATGATCCAGGTCACGGTAAACATCAATGAGCAGATCCTGTGACATGGAATTGGACACTAGATCGGCTGTGACCATCATCGCATGGGATAAAATAAAAAAAAGTCATACCGCAATTAACAAAGCAGAAACTGCAAACATGCCAAATCATCCTGAAAGACTACTAGGGAAACAAAATCCCCATCGCTGGATGGGACAATGCCCCGGTCAAGTACTTGGACTTCCAGGGAGAGCTCCCCATCGTCATTGTCAAGGAGAAACTCCCGAGCTTACTAGTGCTGGACTGGTTTGATGCCCTAGGGATGGATGTGATAGGAGTTGTCCACAGCATCCAGAATGCTGCCACGAATTAACTCGCTGAAGAATTCACAGAAGTCTTCAACGGGGAACTTGGCAGGTACAAGGGAACCCCCATCTCCTTTAGCCTAGATAAATCTGGACCTGGCCCAGACATACGAACAATTGCCTGTAGATAGCAAAATAGCTGAGGCACAAACTGTAGTCACCCATCGCGGCGTTTTTAAATGCAATTGCCTCTAGTTTGGGGAGAGCATGGCACTGGGGCTATTCCAATCACTAATGGAACATCTTTTGCAGGGAATCCCCAGAATTAATCCCTACTTCGATGACGTACTAATCGTGACAAGCAACCAGGAAGAACTAACCACCAGACTCAGGGCAGTCCTACAGAAATTCCTGGAAGCTGGATTAAAAGTCAAGAAGGACAAATAGCTGTCCCTGAGGTAGAATTCCTGGGCTACCTAATAGATGCGAAAGGCATACACCCCACAGCGGAGAAAATAAAAGCCATCCAGAAGGCACCCACCTCCATAAACAAAATGGAACTACAAGCATTCTTAGGGCTTCTCAACTTTTACAGTATCTTCCTGAGCCACAAAGCAACCATAGCGGAACCACTCCATCCACTGCTAGACAAAAAATCAGCATGGATGTGGGGGCCTAAAGAAGCTGCTACATTCAAGGAGGTTAAACAACTAATTTAATCAAAAAGCCTGTTAATACAATATAATTAACAGCTCCCACCAACACTGACATCCAATGACCATTTGGAGTGGGGGCAGTGCTCAGCCACAAATTTCCCAATGGCTGAGAAGCCCCAATCACATTTTTCTCCTGAACAATGTCCACCACAGAAAGAAATTATAACCAGCTGGACAAAGAATTGCTGGCAGCCATTGCTGGAATGGTTCCACGAGTATCTTCATGGCAGGAAATTCCAATTAATAATAGACCACAAACCGTTATTGAGACTAATCATAGGCAACCAGCAAACCCCACAAATAATGTCCCCATAAATGACAAGGTGGACAGAATTCCTAGCCTCTTACAGTTATGACCTACTCTACAAAGCCGGGTCAGCAATCACACATGCAAAAGCATTAAGCAGATGCCCACTGAAAACATGAGTTGAAGACCCAGCACCCTCTTCATGAGTAGTCAAGATTGAACACCTGCCAGACAGCCGATTGACAGCCGCAGACATTGCTAAGGAAACCAGAGTTGACAAGACGCTATCGGTAATCCACAAATGGGTCTGCCAAGACTGGCTGGATAAACCACCAGGTGTGGAATTTAAGTGATTCGCAAACAGACAACATGAGATCTCAACAAAATGGGGCCACCTATTCTGGGGAAACAGGGTCATTATTCCCAACAAACTACAACACATCAAAAAGGCACTACATGAGGGACACCTGGGCATCATCTGGATGAAAGTGCTGGCCAGAAGTTACGTTTGGTGGCCAGAAATTGATGAGAACATCAAGAAGTGGGTAAAGCTCTGCGAACCTTGCCAAGCCTCATGACAGCCCCCCCACAGCCCACACCACACAATGGGGCAATCCCAAGAAGCCATAGTCCAGGCTCCACATAGATTTCACCAGACCAATGCAAGGCCACATGCTATTTGTCATCACAGATGCCTACTCCAAATTGATAGAGGTCCAGAAGATGACAACCAAAGTGGTCATAGCCAAATTAAAAAGACTATTCACCACACACGGACTGCCAGACATCATCGTATCTGACAATGGTCCACAATTCACAGTGACCCATTTTGGTGACTACCTGGCAAGCCAAGGAATTAGACATGCCCTATCAGCACCGTTTCACCCCGCTGGAAATGGAATGTCAAAACGGACCGTAAGAACAACAAAAGAAGTTCTCAGGAAAATGGGGCCAGGGGACTTACAGGAGTCCTCACCCTAGACAACGGCAGGGAATGGCAGAGGCACATCGATCAGCTGTGAAGCAGGCTAGAGGGTGATAACGAAAAGCAGGGGGAAAAGATAGGCCGGACTGAAAGCAAAACCACGACAAACTCCAGAGAAAACGGAGGAGCCAAAAAACAACACCGACGAGGAAAGAGGAGAAACACCATCATTCCTACCTGGGGCTGTCATCCGGAGACTAGAGATTTAACCTGCTGCAGAGGCCCAACAGCCACAGGAAGAACAAAGGCTAGACAGAGCTCCAGAGGCAACCACTTCCAACAAAAATGCAGCAGAAATAAGACCAGGCATGCGCAGATCACAAAGGGAGCATCGTCGACCAGCATACCTGGATGACTACGCATGTCAAATAGGTCATATGAACTGTTAGTGCCAGCCAAGCGGAAAGGGGTGCCTATGTTCACACATGCACAGAAATTATCCATTATCTAATGCTCTCCCAGCATGGGAAAATTCTTTAATTTGATTGGTTGCAGGCTGACAGCTCCCTATAAAAGGGAGCTGCTTGCCTGCAGCATGATGTTAGTTGATCAGACTCTGAAATAAATCACTTAGGAGTCTCCTGTTGACCTGAGTACTCTTTTATTCCCACTACATTACAATATATCTTTGTCTTCTCTCTGGCTCTATATAGCTTTTTACCATCATATCGTATTTTCCTATCTATTTCTTATTTCTCTTGCATTGATAAAAGGCTTATTAAATTCACCTATTTCTTTTTCTCTTATTTCCATGATTTCCAGATTTTCTTAATATATTCCATTTGGAGTGGTGGTGGTCATATTTTCCAATGTATGTTATATATATATAAAACATGTATATAGTACTTAGACTTGTATACCCCACACTGCTTTACAGCACTCTCTGAGTTGTTTATAGTATCAGAATAATGCCCCCAACATTATGACAGCAATACAAACCTCAGAAGGGGAAAAGGGTAACTCAACCTTGTGCAAGTCAAATTTTTGGGTGCAGGTAGTTAGCCTACAACACTGCTTACTAATAATTAGCTCTGCTACTCAGGACAGAAAGTACTGCAAATTGCAGGATGAGGCTGAGTTGGCAAACTAGAAAAAAAGATTATTGAGAAAGGGTAGGAAGCAAAAACCAAACAGAAACTCAAAGAACTCATTAAAATATCTCAGTAGGCAAGATAAGATAAGATAAGATAAGATAAGATAAGATAAGATAAGATAAGATAAGATAAGATAAGATAAGATAAGATAA
>JAEANM010010710.1:0-15655 GCA_017656035.1 Myanophis thanlyinensis
TCCTTCCTTGCTTCCTTGCTTCCTTGCTTCCTTGCTTCCTTCTTCCTCCCTCTTTAGCCAGTCTCATTTTACTTGACAAGGGCTAGAAATAAATGTGCCCTTAAAAATAAAATGTAGTCATGTTGAAGTGCTATGGACACTTAAACAATTTTATATTTAGCATTTTAAACACCATATACATAATTTGTCATTTGCTGAGAAAGAATGGTAGCAATTGCACAATCCAATTTTCAGAGTTTTCCAGAAAGTTAACTAGAAAAGCATATATATATATTATTTGATTGATAAATCCATATGCCTTAACGGTGAAGTAGTCCATCACTTATATGGAATCCCTTGGAGGACATATGCAAGATTCATAGCAGAGAAAGCACTAGTGCCTAAATATTATATTATTCATTAGTTGGATAACTGGGGAATATTATTTTCTACCATATTTCAGACTTTTTATGAAACATATACCAAAATGCAACTTGGTGTATCCAAACATTTACAGAAAGATACCGGTACATTAGCTTTACCTGAATACAATACATAATACTTGCTTATATTTCAAAAGTATAAATTAAGAATCACAAAGTATTCTTTGTCTTAATGTGATACTGTTGCTATATGAATGCAAAACAACTGCAAATAACTCTGAAAATAGATACATTTTCATGCTTTTTTCTGCCCTCATCTGTGAAAAAAAAATTAAAAAAACAACTCTTCATCAGACTCTCAGAATGTATGTATTTATTCGCTTTCTAAAGCAATCAGATGGAAACAAAATACATGGTTCAGGATAAAATACCCTGCCCATCTCCTTAGAAGTAAATGCCACTGAATGAAACATATATTAGTATGTAGTATTAGGTATATTTGCCACTTGTGTTATCTGTATAAAGAAGAGTGAGATAAAATGTCCACATTCAAAGCAGAATCAGCGTTAGGTCTATTATGTCTAGTTCTAATTTAAAATTAACAAAGGAACTGTTTTTTCTTATCACCATAGGGAGAAAATACTAGATTCCCAGTTTGATTCAAATTAATGCCTATGTTTATAAGTTTGCAAACAAAACTATAGCATGAAATACAGATAGTTTACATGCTCAAGGTCAATCATGTGTAAAATAGAATGGAGACGAACAAATTAACTTGTCTAGTCTTACATGTAAAACAGTGATAACTATGAGAGTTATATGAGAACTTTCCTCCAACAATATAATTTAGCATATCAGCTATTGTCCCTAACCAAATTTTAAACATATGAGGTTTTTTTTTTGTTACAATAGATACAATATGATGAAGAAAACTCATTCCTTATAAAACTGGCTCTGAATTTTTGTCAACTCTGGATTAAATCCAAAACTGACAAACTGGACTTCAATATTTACAAACAAGCATCCAGAAAAATCTGAAGAAAAGTTGAATCTCTGCAAAAAAGATTTCAGGTCAAATAATCATTTACTTTTTTAACCTTTTTGGTCAATGACCATTTCTAGAAAAAATGAAGGAAATATGTTTATGCTGAAATCAGTACATGGGTAAAGATTTTCATGGAATTATATAGATTATATGGAACTATGTTAAAGCTAATTTAAGTTCTTAAGAAAATATATTATATGGTCTCCAGTCATGTTTCTACTATCAAAAGCATTTCAATGAAAAATGTGGATCATATCAACCATAAACTCATCTATGTTGAATTTTATCACATTTCATACCTTACAAATAATCATCTGATTCTTTAATAGCTTTGTCTATGTAAATACTTCTGCTTGAACAGACCTATTTAGGATAAAAATTCTCAATCACAACAAAAAGTCAAGAATGTATTTCTAAATTCCATTATACCCAACTTTAGGGAAAATGCCTCACATAAGAATATGAGACAGGTTCTTTTTCATAGTAATAACCCAAATGAGAAATACAGTTCTTGAAAAAAATGCATATGAAGTCAGACTTATGGAAATTTTAACACTAATTTAAGTTTCTCTATGTGTACTATGTCCAGCATAACATTCTGGCATCACTTTTTATACAACATATTGATTTTAATAGAAGCAAAATTCTTATTGTTTTAATTCTGAAATGTTTTGGTAAAAAATAGATGCTGAGTTGAAATAAATTTCAAAAAGTGACTTTTGTTTATGCAGACTTACATTATTTTTCACACATAATTACAGTTGAAAAGAAAATGTGGATGTAAAGGTGTAGATTCATCTAACACAGTGGTTCTTAACCTGGGCAATATCACCCCCCAAGGGGCGATTTCATTTTCCAGGAGAGAGATGGAACGAAAAGGGACGACGCGGGGGTGAAGGAATGAAAAGGGGATGATATGGGGGCAATGGAGTAAGAAGTTTTGGGGATACTTTTGAGATTTTTTTGTACAGTGAATCGCTGTATATCTGTTGTACAACATCAGATCACTTGCTATTAGTGGATTGAATTGTGGTTTCAAATGTTCTTCCAGCTAGCTTCAGTACAGAACACCGTACATATGTGAATATGCATCACTTATCTTCATGAGTGTTGCACAGAGCCTCTACCCGTACAGTGGTGTGCCATTTGCCAGAATGGGCAGTGATGGACAAGGGAGCACTTCTTTCGAAACATCGCATGCTGAGTTGCGGTCCCTTGTGATATCAGCTGTAATGTCAACACAACTGTTGAAACTAGGTTTATCAACGTCCATATGTTTTTCTAGTGTTCCAGTGCAGTCGAAAATTTAATTTGCAGTTAGTACCTTTCATTTCGACGACCTCTCAACATGACCGAGAAGAGGAATTGTCTCCAATATTCAACGGAATACCTAACTTGGGATTCATTCCATCTCCTTCCAGTGTACAGCTTCCATTTTGTCTTCTTTGTGAGAAAACATTTTCAAATGAAGTGATGAAGCCTTCCTCAATGGAAGACTGCAAATAAATTATTTGCATCGATATGTCCTGATGACAATTTTAAAGAAAACAAAAAGTATTTGCAGAAATTGAGGAATTATTTCCTATGTTGTGATTGAGAGGTTACATTGGAGGAGGGGAGGCAATGACAAGTTCCTCATTGGCTCAAGGGGCGATTTGTTCAAAAAGGTTAAGAACTACTGATCTAACAGAAAACACAAAATCAAAGAATAACTTCTACGATGGAATAATCTTTTTATATAGACTAACAAAATTAATTACAAATATGTTATCTTTCCAAATTGCATCCAATCGGCTCCACTGTATAGATAGGAACTATGTTGGACATAATAAAATATATAAAAGACCTGAAATAGGCAAATGTTGTTTCATGTGTATCATTGTGGAATGTAAACTGTTCCAAATAAACTGTCTTTAGCAATTGACTGGTGATGATTTTGTCAATGATGATGTTCAAGTGCTGCTCCAGATGTTTTGGGATTGCACCCAGGGCATCTACTAGTATTGTAACTATCTTTGATTTCTTTGGCATCAGTTGTTCTACTTCTTTTTGCAGAAGTTTCTATTTTGTGATATTTTTTTCAGTTCCTTTTCTTCTATTCTGTTGTCTCTGGGTACTGCCATGCCCACTTGCCAGATATTTTCATATTCATTATCAACAGTTGTTAAGTCTGGGGTGTTATGTTATTATCTGCTTTGCCTACTTTAAAAAAAATGTATTGGTCATGTCCCTTTTCAATTCTTCATTTAGTCTGTCCAGTGCTCATAATCCTTTATGGTATATTAACTTCAATGCTTATTCTACTCTGTCATTCAGATGTTCTTTCAATGGAAAATAGGAAAAAACTTCTTGCAACATTCCATGCCAACCTATTTTCCTTAGTTACTAGCATCTGTCAACATTACTGCATGGATAATTCATTCTCATTACTGTTCTGGTTTTCCTATCCAGGGCTTTTTAGTTCAACTTGAGCTCAGTCCTAATTCCAGTGTTGTATCCATTAATTGGAATTGCCCAGATGTTAATTGCTTTGATGGTACTTCCTCCACTGAATTTCAACTTTAAGATTCTCACAATGTATTAACTTCTAACGTTTTTCTTGTCTTCAATTCCATTTTCCCACTTCTGTCATATAAAACAATTTAATTCAGTGGCAACCTATGGAAGGACATCCAAGGCTTTTAAGGACAGAATGCGGGTTACTCCTGACACTCCGCTTGCAGCCAATGATCATTAGAGAGCTAGATAAATAAAAGCTGAGAGTGAGTGAAATCACTAACATTCTGTGACCAAGCTACAAGTTACTAAAATATTTACAAATAAAATTTGAGTATTATGCAGCTGATTCTTTCTATAAATACTGAGTAATTAGTTTACCCGTTGTGGTAATAATATTTTATATAGTAATAAATGTATAAGTTAACTTAAAATAGTCAAGAAATATATCCCCCACCCTCTCTCTCATACTTCACCAACACAATGCATTAACTTGTATGAAAAAACCTAGCTGCTAAACTAAAGGATCTCACTTAGCTAAATAAATACATTATTTTACTGACTTGTTTCAGTTATGATATTTTTGCACCCCGTCAGTTAAACATCTCCAATTGGTGGGGTGTAGGAAGAGAGTCTCCTTTGTCATAGCTCCCCATGGAATATTCTTCCCCTGAAAGTGAAGTGGGCCACCACTATCCTGGCCTTCACAGACAGGGGTTAGACATGGCTCTGCAGTCTTCTATAGGGAGCCCAAAGGAGTACACAGTCATGGGACTGGTTGTGCCTTGAGAGCCATCCCTTTGCTTTTGTCAACTAATTTTTAACAGGGTTTAATTATTATTGCCTCCTTAAAAATGTTTATAATTTTTACATTTTTAATTGTAATATTTTAATTTTTAATTACTGTTTTATATTTTGATATTTTATTGTACACCACCCTTTGAGAGAGATATTTCAGAAATGTGAAATATAAATAATAAATAAATATAGCTTAAACTTCTCAAACAAGCATGTGTTTATGATCTTAGAGTAGAAAGCCTTGGTTCTTTAAGGCAAAAATCTATTTTCTACCACAGAAACAGCTGTTCTCTGAGGCACTGTAGACAAATATTCACCGATATTGCTTGTTTTCATATACACAATAAATTACTCAAGTCTTGCTCAGCATAAAAAAAAATAGTTAACACTCTTTTAATGTGTTGGAGATGTGGAAATAGTCTATTTATATAAGAAGTCTAGCTAGCTTATCTGAAAATCAAATAATGTTACCAGTATGCTATCAATATACTAGCTGCTGCAACTGCATAAACTCCAGGCAGCTCTCTACTTGATAGGTAAGAAAATGTTCTTTTTATATTTCTCATCATGGCCCTTTGCTCAACTTGCCAGCACTCTACATATCTCTAGTTCTACCCAATCAATATTTTCCCTTAAAAAGTCATGTCTTGAAATTGTGACATTGCAACATTTGAGGGACAGAATATGAAGTTAGACTGAGAAATCAAAGGGTAAATTGAATGAAAGAACAAGTAAAATACTGGCAATCTGGTAGTAATGGAAAGGGATTCTGCTGGCCTTCTGGGGCCCTTACAGTTTTATTCAACTTCTTAAACTGCTATTTCATATTTAAATTAATCCTTTAATATGCAGGAAAATTTCCAAAGTAAAACAAATAATAAAATCCTACCTACACCCTAAGGAACTTCACTCTAAATTTTGATTAATAAAATCAGGAGAGGGATACAGCAAATATGAGAAATAAGATACATGTGTGTATGCACTAAAAGTATTTTACTAGGATACCAGAATCATAGGCAGAAGTGGGATTCAACCAGTTTGCGCCTATTCGCTAGAACTGATTGTTAACTTTCTAAGCAGTTCATAGAACTGCTGGTTCAGCTGGTCATTAGGGCAGAGAACCGGTTGTTAAATTATTTGAATCCCACCACTGATCACAGAGCCCCAAGTCAAGCCAAAATCAGCTTTAACATTCAGACGCTTGGTCTTATACTGTAGAAACAGGCCAAGTTCAAAGACAGAAAACACTATTCTTCAACTGCCATTAGCTAGTTATAAGATTTTGGAGGATAGAGAGACCTAGAGGTACCAACCAGGGAAATAGTAGAAATCTGCCCTTATGTTTCATATTGTTTCATGTTTCGTATTCATATTTCATATTCAATTAACCAATGGAGCTTGCCTTCAGAGCTTCATCACTGGAAGCTTTCAAGAAGAGACTGGACTGCCATTTGTCAAAAATGGTGTAAGGTCTCCTGCTTGGAGAGCAGAGAGTTGGACTAGATGACCTACAAGGTCCCTTCCAACTCTGTTAATCTGTAATCTGTAAATCTGATATAACAACATCTGAAAATAGGGGATAATATTTCTAAAATATTTCTGAACGTATAAGCAATTCTCCAAAATATTTTGCCTTAGAAGTGCGTTTATTTAACTCACTTCTGAATAAGCCTATAGGCTTTTTTAAAAAAAATATTGCTTCTATTTCTTAAGTAGTTCAAAAGACAATCTTCATTTAAACAGTAAGAATCCTAAACCACTTCTTAGGGCCTGTCACCGTACATATCTGGTTGGAACTTGCTAAGATTTTTCTAATTAGTTTGCTGTCAAAACATTCTCATCTCATTATTTTTGCTGAATGCTTTTCATTTAGCAGAACTATTTTGAAGTGGATAAATAAAAGTATTTGTTTATCTTTATAAAACTCCATAAATTCATGGAGAGCACCACGAACAAAAATACTCAAAATAGAAAAAAGTCAGAGCAGATTAGATTTGTCTGATTAAAAAAACATTATTAAATTCAAGACCAACTTGGAGCCTTAATCTTACAGTAGATGTGCTTAGAGACTTCTTGGCTTCTTATATTTTTTGCAACATGGCCTCCCATTGCTTAGCATTAGTATGGCATGCTTTGCTGCTTCATATTAAGCTCTACCAGTTTGAAGTGTTTTTCAATCCATAAAAACTGCAGCTGATTTCCTTGCAATATTACAGCTCTATGAATGTACAGAATTACCTCACCAGCACTCAATTAGACTATATGAAATAATGATGCACATGCTCTTAGGGAATACTTTATGGCATATTTGTTCTGAGTTGGAAGACATTTCAGAATAATGCATTGCTGCTACCTTTTAGAAACAGCTATTTCATCTTGTAACTTATATAACTGTGTTCCTTAATTCACTGACACATCACTGACACGGGATTCTATTCTCAAAGTATGAAAATGTAATAGGGCCTGTTAAGAAAACTTATCTGTTAAGTTTTGGCCAATGTGATTTGAGGAAGCTATTATAACCCAAATCCCTACCCACTACTTCAAAAAAAGGAGTTTGGGACCCTATAGCCTCATCTTTATTCTAATTGGTGCTTTATAGAATAAACACACTTCTTTCTTCTGAAAAAAAAAAAGAAACTATGGGAAGAAAGCTGATTCAGGTGAGACCCAGTTTCAAATCCACTTATCCTGAGCCACTGAAACTTACCTGGACACTATTCCATGTTGCAAGGTATCATCCAGGGCTTTTGCTATAGGAAAAATAGGAGCAGGCAACCTTAGGTATACTCATTTGAAGAATCTTGAAGAAAAGGCAAGATACAAATCTAAAAAATAAAAATATTTAAAAATATGTTAGTACAGGTTCAAATAACGTTTATTTATTTATTTTATTTTCAGGATTTAACCAGAGTTTATGAGTCACAGTTCATTATCTGAGTTGCTATGCTCTACTGGCTCTCAACGTCAATAATATTTGAAAAAAGTGGGATTTTATTTTCAGGAAACAACGTTTAAGCATATTATTTTCAGCTTAGCCCTTTATACAGGGAGTTGTTTTATTTTTATCTTATTTTAGTGCAGCTAGCATTCACGGTTGAGATTGGCAGCAATTCTCCATGATTTCAAGAAGAAAGAATACCCATTGCTGCCATTGTTCCTTTTTCAACCAACAATTCAAGGAATTGCATTTAGGGCCTTTTGCATGAAAAGCCTGCTGAGCTATGATCCCATAATTCCGAAAGGGGACAGGGTGCTCTGAGAGATGGATTGTAAAGGTTACCTAGTGAGTTCATGGCAAAAGTGAGGTCCAAACCAGAGTTTATGAGTCACAGTTCATTATCTGAGTTGCTATGCTCTACTGGTTCCCAAGGTCAATAATATTTGAAAAAAGTGGGATTTCACAGTGCTTGGTAGATTATACCTTTATTCTTCTAAATGACATATAATTTCAGCTACTAGAAAATCTTGGTTTCTTTGTTGCTTTGTACTCCTGGGTTTCTGTACTGAAAGCTACTCTTGGTAAAAGCAATGATTTGCCTCCTATAGATTTGGAAATGTTGGATTATAAGGTGAATCAGGAGAAATGCTTTCTTAATTGCTCACTCTTTTCTTCATCATTCTTACTCACTAAAAGAAATTGTAAGTCAATCCTTCAACTCAGTCATGCAGTTTGGTAATTTCTACTCAGGGTATAATGCTTTTGTGGAATTCTCTCTTTAGATAGAAATGGGTATTACTTCATTTAAGATACAGCAAGACACATTTGACATGATATGAGCCTGGACTTTTTTCCATAAGTACTGAGTTCACAATGCCACTACTTGGATCTTTTAAAATGTGGTTCTTAAAAAATGTGGTTCTTGCTGGGGACAGGCTGCACGTCAGTGGATGGATTGCTGTATGAGATACATTGATCAAATCCAGCCTAGTATGCTGCTTTCAAGCTTTAATCAGGTGCATAAAACAGAGCAGGTCAAGGAATTTGATCTTTGTGAATGAATTAACTTGAACCCTATCTTCCAAACTAATCTGAGCTGTAGAACATAGTTATCCTTTGACTTTCTGTACTCAGCATCTATTACATAAGTAAATAGGAAAGACAGGGCAGTGCATTTTAAATCAATTGCAAAAAATTATCCCCACATCCAAAACAAAACAATATATCATTCAGAAAATGCAGGACTAATAAACCACTGCCATAATCCACCTACCAGTTCAAATTGAGCTGAACCAAAACAAACATTAAACAAGGTCAAAGGAAATAAGACAAAAGCTACCCATTATTTCTAATTATTATTTTATGTACTCCAGGCCCAGAGCAGGTGTTTTTTTAAAAAAATAAAGTCTAGAATTTTGAACTGTGGAATCTTTCAAAGTAAACTATTCTCACATGCAGGATGCAGTAGCAGCAACAGTAGAGATATGCTATTTTGTGGCTACCTCTCAGGTCTTCTGCTCTTGGATTAACTGTCCTGCAGGGAACATGCATAGTTTAAATATACCAAAGAAAAGACAACATTCTGCATTCTGGCTCTTTTGCAGCTTGTCCAGATATCGCACCAGTATGGCAAACATCAGTCTGCATGTTATGACTTTTTGTTTATCCAATACATATATCTGCACTTTAATAAATATGTAGTACTCACCAGGTGAATGGTACTGTTGAGCTCATAGAAAATACTAATACAAAACTATTTTTATATATTGTCTTCTAAGTAGTCTTGTAGGTAGTTACCATTTTTGAAGTATTCATGGTATACTTTTCACAGGGCACTTCAAAAAATCTTCCATCTGCAACATATGCTAACTAAACAGCATGTAGTAACTGAAGGAGTCGATTATAAACATTATACAAATACACATTACTATGTATTTTTTCCCTTGGGAATTTATCAGCCAAGGTATTTTTTTCTGAATAAGCTTAAGAACAGTGAAGGTTGTATCAACATGCTGAAAGGAATTAAAATGGATGTCTTAAATCATAAAATAAAATAAAAAACCTTGGCATGAATGCAACACTATGGGGGTGGCTAATCTCCCTTTAGTGAACCAGGAACATAAAGTATTAATCAGACTTCTGTTTTCTGCACTTACTGACTTGTTGTTACTGAGCATGTGTTAAAGCACTGCGGTGCTTCAGCCATAAGGAGACAACTTTGCATTTTGTTAAACTGAATGCTACACTACAGATGGCATGTAACCTGAAATTACCCCATACACATAATAAATCTTTGGCATGCCGTGAATAATGGTGTTCACTTTCTCACATCAGATTTGTGTGCAAAGAAATTGGGTGGAGCCTTTCTGTGAAAATTTTCAGGAATAGAAAATATTTTCCAATGATTTCTCAAGAATAGTATTCTCACTTTGGAACACTGTCTAACAAAAGATGGTTTCTTTTCTGATACCCTCTCTTGGGAATATAATTCAAGCAAGGGAATCAGGGAGGTTGCAGACAACTAGAGAGATGATTATAGAGTAAAACATGTAACTTGGACACTCCCTCCCTAAGAATATCAAATTCCATTGCAGGTAGTTCTTGACTTACAACCATAATGGAGCCCAAAATTTATGTTGCTAAGTGACACATTTGTTAAGTGAGTTTTGCTCCATTTTATGATCTTTCTTACTATAATTGTTAAGTATCATTGTAGTTGTTAGGCTGGTAATATGGTTGTTAAGTGAATCTGGCTTCTCCATTGACTTTTCTTTCCAGAAGTTTGCAAAAGGGGATCACATGATCCGGAATACTGCAATCATCCTAAATACGAGTCAATTACCAACTGTCTGAATTTTGATCAAGTGACCATGGGGATGCAACAATTGTGTGAACAATGGTCACAAGTCACTGTTTTCAGTGTTGTAACTTTGAACCATCAGTAAAAGAACTATTGTAAGACAAGGATTACCTATATTTTATTTTATTTTAATTTTTTGATAATAGTGCAAGCTGCATAAGAACTGTTAGGAAAAAATGCAGGTGGAGTTTCTTTTCAGCACTAGAATCAATACCAGAAACAAAAAGAAAAATCTTATTTCAGATTTGATGAGGCTCATATTGATCAGAAATGAAAGTACGAAACCAAGGCAGAGCACCGGGTTTTGAGAAGGTTCAGAAATTATTCTCAGATAGCTGGTTAATAATAGTTATAGAGTTTCTGGTTCATATTAAATTTTAGCTATGGAATGTCTATGTGTCTTAGATCTACCTCATATAACCTTCAGTCCTATTAGCACCCAAACAGAATTGGTTTAATAGAAGTCATGCCATCTGAATATAATTACATTTTGAAAGTCTATTTTAGGTAACTTACTTCCCTTTCTTATGTATCTTAATAGAGCTATAGCTCAAGATAAATTCAAAATAACAACAGATTCCCATATATCTGGATATTGCAAAAACAAAGTATAAATAAATTGAATAACAACATGGAGTTCACCTAAGTTCTCTTTATAATAATAGTTCTTTCTCACTCTCCCAAATAAAATAATCTAGTCACACAGCTGCAGAAGCAACCTCCCATTTTATTCCTTCACCTCTTTTACTGCCAAGATTTAACTAAATTGAAAATGCAAAACTGAATGTGGTCATAGAGCTAAAAGATTTATTTTTCTTTTTTTAATCAGAGTTGGCAAACAAAGTTTGCTTTGGTTGCTTGCTCTGACATATGGTTTGTACTGTGTACAGTTTTGAAGTATGGTTGGCAGTTGGCTGAAAAGAACAGAAGATAAATATTAGTTTCCACATCAATCATCAAATAATGAGCAGCCACCCCAAAAGGCTCCCATAGCAGCACGGTTTAAAATGACCTAACTATTTCAATGTTCACCTCTTCTTGGAATACCATTTTTCTTGTAACTGTTGTTTTGTTATCAAATTCTGGAAAAACTTTCTTACTATCTCCAAATTTCCTGATCAGCTGGTATTTAAAAAAAATATTTTTAAAGAAATAATTTTTTAAAAATGAATAAAAAGTTTGCGTATTGCAAAGCAAACTACTTGTTTCTTGTACCTCTTTTATTTGCAAGTATGCTCCTTGATACCACATAGGCTCTGCAAGCATCCTCAAAAAATAAATATGACCAGGGACTTTACTTGAAGTGAATCCACTATCAGAATAAAAGTGAAACTCAAGCATACCACTAAGTTAAATATTTATTTATATTCCTCCTTAAGGTGGCGAACAAATCCAGTAGAACTTCTTCTTCCTATTTTCTCCACAACAACCCTGTGATGTGAGTTGCATGGCCCAAAGTCATTCAGCTGTCTTTCTTAGCTAAGATGGAACTAGAACTCATGATCTCCTGCATTTTAGCCTGTGCCTTAACCACTAAGTCGAACCAGGCCAGACTGAGTCTCTGATTCTGTGGCACAGGAATCCATTCCTAACTCTAATGATAATCTGATGAAATATGCACCATAATGTTACAATTCAATCTCCATAGTTCTATACTTGTGACAAGGCATTACAACTCAATATGTCTCCTTGAGGATGTCTTTGTGGTAGGCACTAGTCTTACCAGTTTGTCATCAATAAAATAAAGTTTTTTTTATTAGCTGTGCTTGCCATGTGGGCCATTTTGCATAGCAACATTCATTTTGTCATTGTTCTTCTCCCCCAAATAGTAACTTTGCATTCATTTTTACAGAATTTTTTTGTTTAAATTTGCACATTTGTTTAAGCTATTACTAAGACATATAATTTGACCATAGGTACTTAAACCTTAGGGTGAAACTGTAACTGTAGTCTAAACACTTTTTATCTCCATGGCAGTCTTGTTAGGTTGGTGGTCCAAAGTCACAAGATAAGCTATGCGATCAAATGGGCATAACCAAAGAGTGCAAAATATTCAAACCTACATATTCACATACACAAAAAGATTCACGTCCAGACCCAGCCTCCCAATATATTATCCTACAGAAGCACTTTTATAATCTCCTTCAGAATATTGTCTCCTTCACTACCCATCCTTTTAATAAATAACAATAACAACACAACACTAAAGAAATAGTGTCCCTGTCATTGTATTTTATATTTTTTTTATTCTTGTATTCGTGTTTTTGTTATTGTTTGACAAATTCTAATAAATAAATAAAATAAAAAAGATAGTAAGAAATGCTGGCTCCATGGCAATGGGAAGATGGGAAACTGTTCCCATTCCATTAAATCTGAACAAGGAATTCCAGATATATTAGCTCTGTTTAAATTCCCCCATAGATAATATGATCAAAGACTAAAATCCAGCCCTGTCTTGGAAGTATCAGAACATGCAAGAATTCTACAATATGGAAACATAAAGTAATGAGCTGCATTCTAAAACAGAAATTTAACAAGTCAAAACTTTGGTGCCACCAAGTCTCTTTTAAAAAGTATTTTAGAATTTAAAATAAGTTTCAGCTAAAAGGGCGTCCCACCACCTACTTTATCTGTACAATAGTGGTACCTGGAGAGGCATTATAACAAAAGTATTAACTATCTGGCAGTTACTATACAAGCTATTGTCCTTGACAATATATAAGGTTTAAATGAGGTTCTTTAATCCCTACAACTTTTATATATTTTTAAATTGCCTTCCCTTTAGCTTCACGATTTATCTTCAAAGATAACTACTGCAAAGTGGCAACAGGTTTTTGAATCATTAATAGTTCTTCAGAATAACAAGATGGAAGATTAGACCAAACTGATTCCAGTGCTCTATTAAATGTAAATTACTGAATTGATAATAAATGAAATCTTAAATCTTCCAGAAATTACATATTAATACAGATTTTTCTGCTGTATTTTATATGTTACAAAAGAAAATGTTAAAATAAATAATCTATAATAAATAGCTTTGGAAATTGTAGGACAGAATAACATAAGAGTTAGTTTTGGACTGTTGTATATACCATAATTTTTAAATATCAAATTCCCATTAATGGGGTTAGAGCTATACCCAATAAGTTTCATTGTATATGAAGTATTTCTCATCTCAGCTACTTTAATATTTAAGATCTCTATATTCAGTAACTTATACAAATAGCTGAAGATAAATAAGTTTACTAAAATAAAAAAATATTATAAAGCAGTGTACGTTAGCAATGTTGGTAAAATATTGGCTATGTGTATATATATATAACAGTTTAGGAATCTAGATATTTGATTTTGAACAAGGCAATCAGGAATGGAAATCTTGCTTTTATCTGAAACTCAGTTAAGGGAAGAGTACCTTAGGAGAAACTAATTGGCTTTTTATTGACTTGCTGGAGGAAACTGGTTCTGACCTCTTTAAAAATAAAATGCAAGGTATAAGTCCTGAAATCAGGATCTATTGTTTGAGGGTTGGGTTTTAAAATACATTTCTTGCTCCACTGTAACACAATCTGTCTGATTCCTTTTCTACAAATTAGGAGATATGAACATTTCCACATTTAACTGGGTTTGTGTTCCATATTATTTATCACTGATTGGCAATTGGCCAATATCAAGCTTATGAAAGGTTGATTCAAAGTAATTATAAACAACCCTCTTGTCCACATATCAGTTGGTTTTAATTGTTTGTTTCATTTTTTCATTCAGATGACATAAAATTGGGGATGAAATAGCTAATTGCTGGAAGACCATTCAAAATGACCTTAATAGGTTGGAGGAAATGACTGAAATAACACTGAATGAGAGGAATTCTTCATTTTGGAAACATCTTTCATATGGGTGTGCTTTGTTTAGTAAAAATATTTGTGAAAACAATCTCAGAACTTCAGTTCATTCCAAACTGAAGATAAATCAAAAGTATGATACAATTTGAAAAAAAAAGATGCAATTTTAAGCTAAAGAGTATACTTATGAAACTATGGAAAATAATTATTATTCTGCATCTTATCTTACATATTTTATGCAATTAAAATGTGGGTGGCATATCTTAAAAGAGATTCTAATGGGCTTTAGAAAGAGATTGTTGAAATGATCAGGGAACTGGAAGCTCAGTCCTATAAAGAGGAATTTGGGTAACTCTGTAAGACTGAGAAAGCTCTATGCTGTTTCAACCTTGAATACAGATTACATTAAAAAATGGAGATAAGCTACAGGAATCCACATGCCTATTGAACATTAGAAAAAGCATCTATAAGAAAAGGTCAAGAGAGGAGAGGTAATATGGTCTCCTTACTTGATGCATGCAAGCAAACCTAGATAGCCAACTACTGCTGATGCTTCAGTTTGGATTCCTAAACAGAGCAGTGTTAGTTCAGTTACCAAAAGTTCTTCTCACATTGTAATCTTTTGCAACCAAGCTTTTTCCTGAACATTTATAGTCAATAACATTTAATCAATGGCTTAATCAATGGCTGGGCACATGATGGTTCAGTGGCTAAGACGCTGAGCTTGTTGATCAGAAAGGTCGGTAGTTTGGTGGTTTGAATCCCTAGCACTGTGTAACAGAGTGATTCTTGTTACTTGTCCCAGCTTCTGCCAACCTAGCAGTTTTGAAAGCATATAAAAATGCAAGTAGAAAAATAGGGACCACTTTGGTGGGAAGACAACAGCGTTCCGTGTGTCTTTGTTGTTTAATCATGCTGGCCACATGACCACAGAATCATCATCAGACAGCACTGGCTGTTCGGCTTAGAAATGGAAATGAGCACTACCCCCTAGAGTCGGGAGCGACTATCACTTATGTGCAAGGGAAGCATTCACCTTTAACTTTTAATCATAGACTATAGCCTCACTTGTATTTAAGCACAACACATCTTTTTTCTTCCCCATGTTAAAATGTAAGGCAAACTTCAGGGATCCTTAACTGTGCTAGTGTTGAAATATAATAGTATTTCACCCTTATTCAACACCACCTGAAGATAGCTTCAGTTATATACAATCTGGTAGGCTTTGTCAGCCATTTGTCAAGATCCAAAAGGACATTTGTCTATAGGGGGGGTGTTCCATTATATTATGCAGGCCATTTTATACAGTAAAAT
>JAEANM010010711.1:0-15654 GCA_017656035.1 Myanophis thanlyinensis
TATATATATATAATATTATATATATATAGTAGTCTAATTATAACCCTCTTCTCTTTCATAACTAGGGCTTGCAGATTATTTGCATTTTTAGCTATCAGAGTGTACCAGCTACCATTAGCAGATTATTGATATTTCTTCCTCCATTGTGAAAGCACTCCAGGAAAATACAGCTGTCTCCCCTCCTTGACAATTTGAAGCAAGTCTGTTTTATCAAATTCCATGTAGACTGCATCTTCTTTGACTGTGTGCGGTTTTTCATGAAGGACAATGATGTATTCCTGGTTCCTGTTTTCCTAAAAACATCTGACAGCTTTACATGAATGACACAATCAAAGGCTTTTCTACAATCAATAAAACATATATTGATATCCTTTTGACATTATTTGGTTTTCTCAGTTATCCAGCATGCATCAGCAATATATTTCCTTTTCCCAGCTTTTTCTAAATCAGCTTTATTTTCCATGTAAAACTCTGTTTTGGAAAATCCTAAAAATAATTTTGCATACGAAATTAAAATTATACTCCTTCCTTTGTTCCTTGGTATCTAGACTAACATCTTCCAATCTAATCCCCACTGTGAATTCTCCAGATTTTCTGGCAATTTGATTCTTCTTTTCTGGCTTGCCATGTTTCTGTAGATAGGCCATTGGTTTCCGCAGCCTTCTGATTAGATAATGATCAAAGGGTTGTTCAACTTTAGTTTTTAATACAGTACTAAAAGTTCCTGAAGTATTTTGGATTTCAATATATCTATTGTATAGAATTTAACTACACTTTTTCCATCTTTAATTTTTGAGACATTTACTCTCTATCTATTGGCATCCTGATGATACCAATTCAAGGCTGGAATCTCGAGTTCAAAAGGTTTCCTTGTTTTCTCACCTGTTTCCATTTCGACATCTTTACTGATGTTACTGTAATACTACTTTTTGTCTCTTGAAAGCTCGCCAAAATTCTTTGTTAAATTCCTTTTTGAGAATTTTGTCTTTTTTGCCTTTGCCTTTTCTCTTTGTGACAATTTCTATGCTTTGTCCTGACATCTACTTTACCTTCTTCTGATTCTTCATCTTTGGCCATCTCTTTTTATATTTATCCTTAACAGCTTCTTAGCATTCAATCAACAATTCTTCTGGTTCCCAATTAATGTGGCTGGGGATTTCAGTGATTTGATGTTCTCATTGAAAATAAAGATTGGAAGGAAATATAGTGGAAAATGGTTGGCTTTGTTCTTCCACTTTAGCTTAACTTGGAACTTGCATAGGAGACATCACTTTGTAATCAAATTACTTCACCTTTCACTGCCTGAGCTCTTCCATGTCCATGCTTCTTCATTCAATGTTTTTACTGTAATTATGTCTTTGCATCATAAGATTTTCTTTTCCTGTTGACAACATCAGCAAATAGATATTCCCAAAGCTTTAATTTAGCCACAACAAAATCACAATTAGTACTCTGAAGAATTTTCAGTTCTTCCTCTGCAGCATGTCAACGCGAGAAGTCCTTATCTAGCGTTATATTGTCTATCTTGTTAACTGATGCAAGTATACAATTATGCCTTTTCATTGTCACTAAATGCTTTCAGTAGCCCGAAATACGTGCCTTCTTCTTCAACTAGGTAGCTGGGATAATCATCTTGCTCTGAGTGTCTCTGCTGAAAGTACATCTCTCCTGCTGACATTATATATTCTTCTGGCATTCTTTGCTCATCACTCCCCTTCCTCCAACACACAAACAACCTCCCTCTTCCTCCCCCAGAGAAGAAGTTAGTATAGCAAGACTTGAGTGGAGAGAATCATGTTAATTTGAGTGCATACTTTAGTATTCTGCTGATTTTAGCTTTGCATGCTCTTAGCTCTGTATGTCGGGAAGGGAAAGACAAAAATAGGTCAGGCTCAGGAGAGATTGCCTACAGAAATTGCTTGTTCCCTTCTTTGCTTAAGAACTCTCTACTCTGTGAGAGAAGAAGGATAAGGAAGAAAAAAACTCCAGCAATTTCTATAGGCAGCGTATCCTATACCTGACCATTTCCCCCCCTCTTCCTGCCCTGCAAAGTGGAGAGATTAAGAGTAAGGGATTACAAGAGAGTAAGCAGGCAAAAATGGATACACTGGGCTGTTTTTATAGTAAGTGCAGAGCTGCAAACATTGTCACATTCCTTCTGATATATATTTCCCACTGTGTAACTGCTTACTATCTTGTAATCCCTTCCTCTCCAATCTCTCCATTCTGCAGGAAGGAGAGAAAAACAATGGGTCAGGCATAGGAAAACACACTCACTAATGGTGATCATGTAACTCAGGGAAACTCTGTAGGTTATAAATGTGTACATTGGTGATAGTTATTATTTCAGCACTGTAACTTTGGTCACTGAATAAGGCAGTCAGTAAGCAAGAATAAACAGAATACTTAATCTATGTGAAGGTTTATTCGTCACAATACAACCAATCCAGAAAAATTTAAATACAATGTTCCATTTGGAATTAATTCCAAGCCCAAAATTAATAGTTTCAATTTCATGCATATCTTTATTCAAAGATTTTATTTACTCTTATTTACCATACTTTTTAATCACAGTATGCAATTTTGGAAGATATTTTATTAAAATAGTAATTGATTATAAGGATAAATTTACTTTCTCAACCTCTACCTGTGGAATAAACATTTCCACAACCACATCCCATCAATTATGATCAAGAATTTTATGGCACCATGTTAATCATACTGCACTCTTTCCCATAAACTAATAAATAATTCGTAAGTAAGGGAAGTCTTACACAAAGTTTAAAATTTATATACATGCAAAAGAAATAGTCTAAAAGTACATTCTGAAGGCATACTCTTTTAAACAAGAAAATCATTACAATTAATGGGCATTCATACTTGCAAATTGAAGGGGCTAGTCTACAGTTTAAAATAGATGAAGTTATTCAAAATTTGATTGTTCCTTCTAATTTTTCTAGAAGGATCACAGGGTTCTTCCAACATCTACTCTTAGCTGGTCTACTTTCCTATTTTCTTCAGAAAGCTTTTGATATGTTGGTAGCCCAGCAAATTACTTGAAGTTATTAGAAGTCCCTGATCACTGGGAGGGAAAACTTGTATTTTATGGTACACTGCTACACTTATCTTCTATGGTACACTGCTACGACTTTCCAGGACATCCCTGTAGGCTAGCGACTTCTCCTTCTTAAGGAACAAAGAATCTCTAAACAGATTCCTCATCACCCTAAAAGACAGTGGAAATGAGAGATGAGGCTGAAGATAGAAAATGCCACTTTCTTGCTAATTGGTGATGATCCCCTTTCTTTTGTTAAATGAGCTCTTGTGGCAATTTTTTTTTCTCAAACTCAAAAAAAAAGTTTCACAGCTTCAGAAGAGGTCTGCCTCTTTGCTCCTGTCTAATTATGAGGAAGGACATTACAGGAAAATGGATCTTTCCAGGAAGTTTCCATTTTACACTTAATAAAAATATTTCTTCTTCCCTGGCCTGATTTCAACCTTATCAGTAGGGAAAGATTGCTTGAATTCTGACATTTTCTCTTACCTTTGAAGATGTTTCTCCTTTTCATGAAGTAAACCTAGATGGTTTCATCATAGTACTTAGATTAGTAGGCTATTCGTTTGTTCTTTCCCCCCCTCTTTGAGTTTGACAGATTTTTTAGAAAGCTAAAGCATAGGAAAGTTTGACAAAGCATAAAAAATAACAGCTATAAAGTAGTGCTTCTCTTCTGTTTGTTTCCCTATGCCAACCTAAATATTTGTACATTATATTAAAACATTGCTTATTTCTTTTTAAATGATGTCATCTATTATTTTTAATGCATTTTTCTCTAGGAAAATAACATTTTTCCTAGTGTATATCTATGTTTGTCTGACGTGTGAGTTTATAAGACACTTTCCTGCTTAAATCTGGTTAAACTTTTAATATGGCTATAGTTCGTCAGTGCTGTAGGTTTTCCAATTTTGGTCTTCCAGGAAAAATGTTGTCCCAATTTGTTCTTGCACTAAGGAATATATTTTAATAAATTGTGGTATTTTTCATTTATATTTTCCAGAATTATATATAATAGAAACATTTATTTTTTTAACACAAATTTAATTTTTACTATGTTCAGAATATTTTTCTTTATTTCTTGTCAATATGTTTGAGTTTCTTTACATGACCACCATACTTGATAAAATGTTTTTTGTTATGGTATTTCTAACATTTATTGTTACATGATTTAGGTATTTTAATCATTGGCGAAGTCATTTGCCATCAGTAAAATATTTTATTGTGTACCAAGTTTTCTTAAATTGTAGCTTAGAGAAAACTTAATTTTCTTCCATAACTCCTTTCATTGTTATACTGTGTGTACTCCAAGTTGTGTATCCATTTTATCATACAACTTCTGATTTGTTCCATCGCTACATCATCAGACGATCTTGGTTTTGTGAAACTGTTGGTAGGCTTTTCTTGTATAGGAAGTTTTGATGAATTTATTACTACAAATTTGGTTGTTGTTTTTTTCCTCCAAGTTAGGAATACTGTTTAAAGTTCTGATTTTTGCCTTTGGAAGAAATAAAAGAAGTAAGCCAGATGAAGTACATCCACTGTATTTAAAAAAAAAAAAACTTCGTAAGAAGTTTAATGTTCCATTTTTATTTGATACAAAGAAACTCAACCAATTTTCCCTCTAATGTACTATATTAATCCATACCATGAAATGATTGGGTTATTATGTCAAGGGTTAGGAGAAAAAGAGGACTTTTCTGCATTAAAACCCCAATGCAGTGCAGCATTAAATAGGATTATTAAATTAAATTGAATTAAGCTTAAAAAGGGATTATTCAAGATTGAATTTATTTTTAAAAACTTGTTGGCTGAATATCAGTATTCAATTGCATTTAAGTATACTTAAAATGCATGGAATTAGTTCTTTCCAATTTCTCTCTCTTGCTTGTTCAAAGGAAAAAGTAAAAAAATACATTGATTTATTAAGATGATATATTTATGTTTTATTTACATGTATTTATATTTTATTTACATGCAAATCTAAGATCATAGGTCATAGCAATAACAAATACTTTTTTATTTTTGTTTCTATACCTTTGTCCTTCTCTAATTTCTGAATCCTTAAGAAATCATGGTGAGGAGGAATACACAGCAGGTATACTAGTCTTTCTTTTATTTATTTCTTTTCCACGCTGTTGTTTTCAGATGTTCTGAATGCAAGTAAAAATCTCTAAGATTGTACACCTTCTTTTATTGAATTTCACAAACAGCTTCTTTTATTTTTAAATGAAATAAGTAAGAACTCTGTGGACCTTTACATTCAATATGGTATGGTATGGTCTGAAACAGAAGGGGACAGATCAATTTACACAGGATATATTCTAATTTAGACCTATAGAGGCCTTTGTCTATTGAATTGAAAGACAGACTGTAAGAGCTAAGCAAAACTATTCTCATATGTGCATCTATCACTGAGGTAAATAGTCAAAATAACTGAAAGATTGCAAATATGATGCTTTTCTCTAGCAAATAATGTTTCTTAATCTAAAGTGCTGTTTGCAATAACATAGTTACCACCTCAACTTTAGTCAGCTTTGTTCATTTTCGTTTTTAAACAAATGTACATAATACAATCTATTAAGTTTTTTAAAAGAAATCTCATATTTATGCTAGAAGATATTACTGTATCAATTATGTCACAGTGTGCCTATTTGTTAATTACCTGGATAAGTTTTTGTGAATGTAAATTAACATTTGCCTAGTTTTCATCACAATGTAAAATTCTAATTAACTTTGAACCTTTACTTTATTAATATATACTGACACATGACTCAATTATAGTAAAACATTTACACCACATTAGAAATAGTCATTAAATGGGTCTTAAAATGTGACATCATCTAAGTTGTTAACATCTGATTTTTCTGTCAAAAAATTCTTATTCCACCGTTTCTTTAATGTATGCCATTTTGAAACAGCTAAATTAAATTATTTCACACTAAATGACTCATGTTATTAACTGCACATATGAGCATAGTCCACTATGCATTATGTAAATCCTTGAAACTGTAGCCTTAAGTATCAGGTTTCACATTTAGAATGCTATTAGCTGAAATACAGGCAGTCTTCACTTAGCAACTGCCTTATTTAGTGACCATCAAGAGTTACAACAGTGCTAAAAAAACTCAGTCACAAGACCTTACTTTTATCATCTTCACACTTATTTATCCCATACTATAGAGTTGGAAAACAATATAGAGATTTTAAAGGGGAACTATTAAAGTTGTCATTGTTGATCTGCAGCAGACCATTGTGCAGTCTTCAGGCACTCATTTATAATTTGTTAATGATGTCATTTCTTTCTTTCTTTTCTTGGTTGAATTACAAAGTTATCTTGAGAGAAGACAGGGGTGGCTAGGGAGCTGCGTGAAGGAAGGCTGTCCTAACAAGACAACATCCTTACCACACGTTTGGAAATAGGGATTCCCTTTTGAAAAGGGCCAGCCTTCTTTGTGCAGGACTGAGGAGCAATGCTCCCCTGCCTCCTCCTCTTGCTCTCCAGAGATCTGTCAAGGCAGAAGCTGGACTCCACATATCCACAAGCAGCAGCATCACCATTCACCTCCTGCTTTGTCTGGCCAGGGAATTCTTTGGGAAACAAAATAAATGCTATATCTCTTTGAGATGCTGCTTCATGGTCACCCAGCTGGAAGAAGAGGACTGCATACCAAATTAGGCTTGGACAGTTCATTGGGAAAACATCTTGCCTGAACCAGATACTTTACCTTGAGGGGAAGGGGGGGGGGGAGGAGCAAAGAGACAGTTAAGGGAGAGAAAAACACAACTCAGGGATTTTGGCATGTGCTTTTCAGTTCTGGCTTTGCGCTAATGCAATATATTAGATGTCTAATAAGCTATACCTTTCTCAAGAAATGGAGCCAACGGTCATTTCTATTTAGAGATTTAAGTTGTGGCAGGTTTGACAGCTTCTGTACTGCAGTGAGCTATTGACTGAATGTTACTTGTGCAGAAATGTTAGATTTAGCAATGTCTTCTTCAAGAGTGAGCACAGTGCAAACTCCTTCAAGACTGATGAGGCCACCCCCTCAAAGATGTTAACACCACACTGCAACCATAGGTCATGGCTTTAATCACCCAGATGAAAACATGAATGGACTAGCAAATCCTGTCCTTCTCCCAAAGAGTCACAAAACCAAACCTGCTCCAGATTACTTACGTATTGTGCTCCTTAACTACAGTAGATGCATCCATGAGAGTCCACATCTGAGCAAATCCAAGTGACTTTATCTGCCAGTGAGAATATTCCTCACAGTGGCCCTTTATATAGTCCTGCAGTTCATCCCTCTCTAGCAGGGACATCGTCTCACAATATTGGGCATGCAGCTAACAAATAGGCTAGCTTGGTGCTCAAGCTTGGTGAAACAGGCATAGCAGTGCCTACATTTTCTGTGCTGCATGATAAAAGTACATCTTCCTTCCTTTCCTTATCACTTTCTATATAGGGATGATCAAGAGCATCCTGTAATATTGCATTACTGTCTGGTTTGGAAGCATTATTGCTATAGATGAGAATGTGGTGCAGAGAGAGGTAAGGATGGCAGAAAATATTATTAGTAGTTCACATCCTTATAGCCAGGACATAGCAAATAAACAATGCTTGGTCAGGGTCTGCAGAAATGTCTGGGATGCTACACATCCTCTTCACATTTTCTTTGTTACTGTCTGGATGGAGGCTTCGTGGTATCCAAAGCAGAATATCCAGATTCAGTCACAGTTTTGTTCCATATAGCATCAACCTTGTGAACTCTCAAGTTTCCTCTTTCCGTTATGTCAGGGGTGTCAAACTTAAGGCCTGCGGGCTGAATCCAGCCTGTGGGGTACTTAGATCTGGCCTGCAGGGCCACCCTGGAAACAGCAGACTGGCCTGTGGTGCCTTGGCACAGCTTAGGCCAACCAGGAACTGATTTACAACCTGGTGGCGGCTGGCAGAGTGATGGAAGAAACTAAAATCACAGCTTGGAAGGGCTGCCCATGTTCCATTTTTGCTGGCAGCATGCTGGAGGAGGCCATCGCAGAATTCCAGAGGGCCACATACACCTCTATCGAGCTCTGTTTTCGCTGGCAGAGTGGAAGAGGCTGTCACAGCTGAAAACGGAGCTTGGGAGGGCCACACACACCCTTCCTAAGCTCCATTTTCGTTGGCAGAGTGCTAGCAAAACAAACTACTAGCAAAAGTGGCAATTAATCACAAAGCAAGGAGGCATTGAGAAATGTTTCCCCTTTTGCATTGGAACATCCAAGAAGGGACAGGAAATGAGAAAGGTAAAGAGGAAAGACAAAGAAAAAGAAGAAAAGTTGGGAAGAGAGCAAAAAAGGCAAAAGAAGGAAAGAGAGAAGGAAAATGAAGAGGGAGAAAATTAAAGGGAGAAGGAAAATGAAGAGGGAAGGAAAAAGGAAGGAAGGAAAGATATTATGAGAGGGAGTGAGGCTCTGAGGGAGCTTCCCTCTGACCCACACACTTTGCCCTCCTGCACACACCATGAGCAACCTGGCCAAGGAGAGTGAGCACAGCAGCAGCAGCCTTGAAGAGAAAGCGGGGCTGACTATGGGATCCTGGTGCCCTGGGAGCTTGAGGGTTGGGCTGGGTGCTTGCTTTCTGTTGCCTAGGGCTCTGCACAGCCTCCAGGGATCCTCTGCATGGCTGAGAGGGATGGTCATGCTCCTCTGGAGGACAAAGGTTTGGCCCTTTCCCTGATTTTGACTTCCTCCACTGGAGACAAAAGATCCCCCAATTCCACTAAGGTCACCACAGGTGCCCCACTTCCCCTTCCATGGAGCTATGGCTATGTCAGTCCCCAAACCCAGGTAGGTTTATCTCTGAGAGGAATATTCCCTCGCCTGGTTCATCCAGGGTTTGGTGATGCAAACCAGATTGGCGGACTCATCTATTATCATAGTATATGAATAGTATATATTTTATTTATTTATCAAATTTTAAAACTGACTCACAGAGACCCCTAAGCTAATAGTTCTCATGGACTTTAATCTACCATCCAGCGATGCTGAGCTTATAACAATCTAGCTTTATTACAGGTGGAGCCGGGATTCAAGATGAACACTAAAATAAGCAGATACAATTTATTTAATTTTTATTTGTTAAATTTATATGCTGCACAACTCGCTTCCAGAGCGATAATGTCTTTCAACCATTCCTCATAAGTTTTATTGTTGTTCCAGAACTTTATCACCTTGGTGTTTTCTTCTGGACATGCTTCACTTTATCAATGTTTTTCTTAAAATGCCCCAGACATGATGAAATGTTTTAGATCTGATCTGAACAATGCAGAAGACACAATAACAAGGATTCTCTTCATCTTGATACTATGATTCTGTCGAGGCTGCCTAGGATTGCTTTTTTTTTGCAGCTACATGAATATTGGTTTATATTCATGTATTGATTGTTGGCCATGCTCACTGCATATATTGTTACTCAGTGTGATCTCTCTTATCCTATGCAAAGCCTAAAATTATATTCATCTTGGCCTTATTTGCTTTGCATTACCATATCTTGATTCAATATGATATCCAAAGATTCATCTCCTAACCTAAAGTCTAACAAATTACCACTCTGATCTCTGCTGAACACAAGATTGAATAGATGCAGATAGTATGTGTCTAATCATCAGAAGAACAGGTATAGAGATCATTAAAGGACAGAAGTAATAATATTTTGAAGTAGAGTTATGCAGGATTGAGATTTATATGGGTCTGGCAAAGTAAGAATAGCTAGAGAAAGAATGTCATGTCTATGGAGTAAGAATGATTAGTAAATTAATGAATCTTGAAGGAAGATCAGATTTATCATAATGGGTATTTTATAGACATAATATTGCAGATTTCCAAGGAAAGCTACTTGTATTTGCTTCTAGGGAATAAAATTAACATGAAATCAGTACAACTGTGATATATTTGAAAGAAGCACAAAACAATCATAATGTGAATATTCTTCTTTCAGATGAAGAATAAAATCACTGAAGCCATGATCTCTGACTAATGATAAGTAGACTTCCTTGTACTGGAATAGTTTCAATTGGTAAATAAAGAAAACATGTAACATGGATCAAAAGAAATATGGAAAAAGTTAATGCCATATTAAAAAAATGTGATTTATTGAAACGACAAAATTTAGAATATTGCTTTTCAATCAAATTTTTTCTTTCATACTTTGATGAAAATTGAAAGTGAAATCTTTCAGTGATTTTATTATTCCAATGGAACATATTCAGAAACTAGATGGATAGATATTTGAGTAGTTTAAAAATATGCAATGTTTAATCCCATTATAGTATACTGTCAAGGAAGGAACCTAACAATTGCCCAAATGGTTGGATGCTCTGACAGACTGATCAATAGCAGACTGCTTCCACTTCAATTAAAAAAGAGTCTCTGCAAAAGACTCCTGGTTGACATCTTCTGGAGGTGGTTCAGCCTGCTGACTGCCTCCTTTGTTGGTTTTGTGAAAGACCAGCTGAGTAGAAATATGCACAGGACTCAGTAACAGTGGAGATTTTTGGCAAGATCAATAGGTATTAAATTGCAGGTTGTTATTCCTTCCATAAGTTATTGAAAAAATATTTTTCACTGCCTATCAGAAACAATTGGTAATCAGGAATATTAACTATCCTTTTAAGCAAAAGAAATAACAGACTCCTGCTGTGGGGCACTTGCTTTAGTTGAACGACTAATTACAATTCCAATTTATGAAAAAGTAGCTGTACTGCTAAGGACAATGCTATCAAGTGAGAAAGTACGCATTTCCCCTCAAGGAATTGGGGCATGGGCTGAAACTCTGTAACAAGAGAAGCACATGACCAATTGTCACTCCAGAGCTATAGTACCTTCTAATTTGCTAAGTAGGAAATGTTATATATTTTAAACATTCTGCAATCTAGCAGCAGACACTTTTATACTATGCTTTGAAAATGGAGATCTTAGAAAGCTGTATGTTCATATCCAGGAAAAAAAGTAAGAGCAAACAATTACTGTGGAATTATATAAAAAGTGAATTGAAAGTTTAGATGGATGATATCTTCATAACATGAAGAAAACAGCTAATAGCCTGCCAAAAGAAACTGTATCAGATTTAAGGTCAAGTAAGACATAAATTTTTCATATTTTGAAGAGAACAAGCAATCTCTTGTGGTTGTCATGGAGAGATGTTTACAGGAATGGTAAGTACACAGACTTTTTATATAGTTTCTCATGCCTAACAAAATTTCAATCACTGCCTAGACTGAACCTAGTTGTAACAGAGTTTCTCTTCCCAATATTTCAAATGTGACAATATTCGTGGGAAAAAATGCCAGAAAAGCTTGTTTCTCACTATTTCCCACTACGAACTATAAAACAGATTAAAGAATCTAAAGAAATTTCATTTTCCAGTTTGTTTATTCAGGAAAAATAGTTTCCTTATAGTAGGAAATCTCAGACAATTACATTTGCATCCCAAAATCATATTCTGCAGCATCAGAGGCACCCCAAATGCAGCAAAATATCACAAATCAGTAGAAGGAAATTTTTCAAAAGTTGTAGAAATTGTTAGGTTTATTTTATTTGTTATGTAGGTTTGTGTTATTAAGTAACAAAAAGAAGCTGGTGCATTGAAACTCAAAAAGCTTTAACATGATTAAAAGACCAAATATGTAGCTAAGGTTTGAATTGTGGTCTTTAGTGCTAAGATTTCATTACTGGCCTATATAACTTCAGTGCTGCTGAGTGTGGGGCTTACTCCTTGTTTATATACAGTGCCCTACCAGTGAGGTGTGGCTTTCTCCTTGAAAGCTCCTTGATTCGGCTTTTTCTTTGCTGATTGTTTATCTGTGTTAATCCCTACTTATCTGTGTTGGTTGCAGAAACAGATATAGACTGGTCTTTATGCTTCCTTCTTGCACCCCCCCCCCTTTTTTTTTTTTACAAAAACTGTTGTCTCTTTAAAATAGTGTGCAAATGTAGTTTATCTCCAAATGTCCACTGATGGCTGATTTATCTGAATGCCAAGTGTTAGGAATGTAAACACTAACAGTAATTGGGTAGGCAATATATAAACCAGGAGTATCATTTTAAGGTTTAATGCTTTAACTTTAAAGTGTACTATTGCTTTAAATGTAATTGACTGCTAATTACTCAAATGGCAATAAGAAGAAGCCAGACTCACTTGTGATTGTGGGTTGTCTGGAGTGGGTTTCTGGAAGTGGGTTGTCTGGAGTGGGTTGTTGGTTTCTGGAGTTTGTATTTGTTACTGTGAGTGTCTGACAGTTTAGTCTACTGATTGCTGATTACTGAATACAGGGTGTTCATCACTGAAGAAGAACCTTGTGTTTAACCAGCTTGTATACTGTGAGTTTACTGAACTGAACTGTTTGAAGACTGACTGAATTGAATGTGTATAATCAATCTTCGGATTGATAGATGGACTTTGCTTAAATTCTAATTCCATTAAACTAAAAACCTATTTTTACTGTTCAGTGTAACTGTATAGTGTGTTGTGTAATATACCAAATTACTCTCAAAACGTTCTGTTGTGTACTCGTTCTCCTAACGAAGACTATACTCCTAACACCAAGCTTCTAGGAATTCCCTAGCATTTTGGATTTAGCTTACTCTTGGATGTGTCATTTCCCAATTGAAACTATGATTCAGTATGCCCACATTCTGTGAGATTAAGGAATTTCCATCATGTCTTCTAACTGCTAGCATGATACAATCAGAAACTGCAAACAGATTTTTACATCAAAAACTTCTAAGACACCACCAATGGATGACAACTGCCAAGGAATCACAGTAGCACACAAACCAACTAAAGCAGTGGTGGCGAACCTATGGCACTTAGAGGTTCACCACCAGAGGTGGCACTCAGTCCTCTCTGTGGGCACAAGTGCTGTCGACCTAGCTCAGCTCCACTGCGTTTCTTGCCATCGTTTGCAAGGAAACAGAAATTTCCCTTATTTCCTACCCTCCCATTCTGCCCTAACTTACCTGTGGTCGTGAATGGCTGTGTAAGCATTTCACTGCATATTGTACCACGTATGATTGTGCATGTGACAAATAAAATCTGAATTTGAAATGACGAAACAGAAGCTCGCTAAAGAAAAAGATCTTGCCTCTTGCAGAGCTGCTGGAAGCCCCACTTCCCGCCGGCCAGCTGGTTTTTGGGTCTCTGCCATGCGTGTGCACACATACGCATGTGCAAAAGAGACTTGCTATTTGGGCACTCAGTGTCTAAAAGTTCACCATCACTAACTAAAGCCTTCCAAAACATCTTAAGTAAACCAAAAGATCCTGTAGCTCCAGAAGGGGAAAAAACCCTGGAGTTATCTACAATATACCATACCAACAATATACATGCCGAAAAGTAACGAAGTACATCCATTAACATCAACTAGCCCTCCACAGGTTTAAGATGACTATTTCAGTGATAACCCCTTCTTCCAAAACATTAAGGTCAGTTCAAATGAAGTCCAGGAGCCCTAGATACTATCAATAATTAGAAGGCAAGAACAAAGACTTAATAAGTTCCCTTCCTTTTAAAAATATGAAGCTTGTTACTGTTTTTCTTTCAAAGAAAAGGAAATTCTCTTTGCTGAATAAGAATTACAGATTTAATGTAAGCTTACAACAAAATGACACAATGCCAAGTATGAAACAAAAGGCATTAGGAACTACAGAGATTAAACAATCCTTATCCCCACCCCTTTTAACCACTGCTTAGAAAATTTAGTGTAGTATCAAAATATAAGACAAACGTATGATTGGTCTTATTTGTTTTGAAACTGAGATTGAGAAAAAGTAGAATTAATTATGCACAATACAATAATTGAATGTATTTAAATGCCTCCAAGTTAATAGAAAATGTTTAATTTATAATATACCTTAATTACATTATTTATTTAAAACAATAATTTGCTTAAAACAATAATGTGATTAAAATTTAAATCAGTTTTAATCAACCACATATCAGTTTCTAAGTATAAATAAGGGACATTTTAACTGCATATTTAGATATTCATTGTCTGACATTACTGGCACTTAAATGTGCCCAAATGTGCTCTGATATATTTTATTTATATAGTTACATTACGTTGAAGCTCTGCAAGGTTATGAGTATGGAATAAGGTTGGACTATATATCGAACTAAAAACATAACATTGTATCTTATGAATTATGATCTGTGCCTTATCACTTTGTTGTTTGTATGTACACTGAGAGCTTATGCCCTGGAGACAAATTCCTTGTGTGTCCAATCACACTTGGCCAATAAAGAATAATCCAGTTCCAATAACTAAACATATAAAAACAAACAAATTCTACTAATTACACCTTTTTTGTGCATATAGTAATTGAAGTCTTTGCTTAACACTTTGAACCAGAAAGTCTTTGAGTCTAATAAACTTCTTACTAGTATTGCCATTTACTGCATCAAATCATCAGAATCCGTCCCATGCAACTCTTCTGTCATAATAGGGAGACTGACAATAATCTCAGGCAATCAAATTCAAACAGCAAGGAAAGGGAATTTCTTTGAGGGCTGAAGAACTATTTTTATGTTATTATTTCAGCATTATTCTCAGTGGCTTCAGCATCTAGAAAAGATGTTGGTCTTACCTGATACGGTCCTTCTCATCGTGGGAAGCATATGCTCCAATGTCTGGGGAATTGCATTGGCTCACACAGGTCACGTGACTTCAGTCGAAAACTATAAAAGCTTCAGCCTGGACTGGAACCACCCCAGTGTTTTTTCGACTGTCACAGCGATCTGATTTCCACCTTGGAGCATCAAAAAACCTGCTTTTCTTAAGTTTTCCTTCTCTTTCAACCTGCAAGTATTTCTTTCCTTATATTTCCAAGCCAAATCAGTACTCCGGAGCCTTTAGAGGGCGTGAAGAGGCTTTTCAGCCCCCCTTCTTCCTCCCCCGACCCCCACCCCCATCCCCTCTGACTTATCCACACAGCCTAGGAAGTCGTTTTTATTTCAAAACGACTCAGTTCCTGCTGTGAGTTCTCTGGAGGCTATTTTTTTCTGTTTTGGGGGCGCGTGGGTCTTCTGTTGCTCCGTTTGAGTTAGCCAGCCTTCTAACCACGGTTGCTAGTCCTTACTGGCTGCTGGGACATACTTATACAGGCTTGTTAAGGCTTTTGTGCTCCACATCGGCTGGATTGCCTCCAGATTGATGCGGTAGAGCCGTTACTGTTCTGATTGTTATTTCCTATTGATTTGGCTGTTTAGCTCCACATTGGCTGGGCTTCACCAGACCGATCGGTGTTAGAACAATTTGGAATTTTCATCATTGCAGTTTTCTCAGTTCTGGGTTTTTTTGCCCTGTTGCCTGTTGTTTTGGTGTGCCTGTTTTGCCTCAGGCTCTAAAATCGCCATCTTGCCTTTTTCCCCATTAGAAAAGGGCGCGAAAAGTCGCGCCCGCCATTTTGAAGCCGTTTTTTTAAAAAAAATAATTTCCTTTTTTTCTACTGATTGATGCCCTTTTCAATTACCTTCTTTTCTTCCCTTCATGGTTTGACCTTTTAATTATCTGGCACTAGGTGTGTGCCTATTAGTTACCCCAGTTCGTATATAAAAAATAATA
>JAEANM010010712.1:0-15654 GCA_017656035.1 Myanophis thanlyinensis
CTCAAGGGAGGGATTTATTTACCATGCTTGTTGTCAGTGTTTTTCCTTTGTGCTTAATACTAGAAAACCAGATTTGAGGTTGTTTAGCGCAAATGATTTGTCTGCATCATGCATGATTTGTAGAAAACAAAAGGTGTGTAGGATATGTGCTGTTCCAGGTATTTTAAATGTGATTTTTGATTGAAAATATCTCACCTTGTGTTCAGGAGCAAAACCTTTGATCTATCCTTGCTTCTAATTATAATATTTTAAAATAAATAACTTAAACTGCTATACATTAATCATCACTGGAAAAGACTAGATAATAGATGCTGGATACTAGAGATTTCTCAGCAGCAGAATCCTGTTTGACTTGCAAATGTTTACTGATCAAAATTAGTGGAAGAAGTTAACCCTTAATCCTTTCTTGCAAATAAGCAGTTTAAATTATTTCCATTCTTTATATCTTCTATAAAGATGCCACTAATGAGTACTTTGTCTATTGCTAATCTCGTGTTTGAATTCTTTCATTAGTCTTAAGGCACACACACTTATCAAAGTACATTTATTAGCTGTATCACAGATTAAAAACTATCATTGTTTAATGGTCTAGAATATTATTTTAAAGATTATGTTTATCTTTGCCTCTATTGATGATAAATTCATGCCTCAACTTTTTTTCTTACTCCCTCCTTAACAGTTAACAGAATATACCCTTTTGTGTATTAACTTAAGTATATATTCACTATCTTCCATTTTAATTTCTAAATATAATTGCTGTGATATTCTCTTCTTGATTGGTATGCAGAGCATGTTAATAAAAATACTTTAATACGCCAGACACCAATTAAAAGTGTCTGATATTTTCTATCAAAGTAAATTCATTCTATCTTCTTGATTAAAATGTAACTCCATATAGTTATAATCAAACCTTAACTATATGCAATGTTTAAGAAAGTTCTTAACCAAACTTGTTTTGAAATTCATACATTTCATTCAGATGGAAGAAATTCTGTAGAAGTTTCAATGAAAATTTAACAATACAAATTTCATTTCTTGCTTGAATTTTTCCCACATTGCAGCTTGATGTATTGTTTATTGGAATATGTACTTTAATTGTATATTCAAGTACTAAAATATTAAATACATATTTTGTAGAATATATATAAGAATGGAAAAATTCTTTAGATATTGCTGACTAACTGAAAGTTGCTTTATGTAATTTTTTTTAACAGACATAGGGTATGCATAACAAAAGCAAAAGACCTGAAATTGCTGAACCGAATTATCTACATTTTTCTTTAACAATTCCAAATACTTATGAAGAAATATGACCACTTGAATTAGAAAATTTGCATAATCAAAGAAGTATTTTTCATACTAGATTTACGTGTACTCAGACAAAATAAAAATAGCATTAAAGTATGACTTTTTAATTCATTTTATAAGAAAGTCACTTTTTATAAAATGTTGATCTCCTGTTGAGTTCTTGATCTTTCTAAAAGGGATGGACCGGAATCATTTTATTCATTTAGTACGTTCAGATACCATAACCTATGTTGTTATGGTCATTAAACCTCCAAATATAGCTATACTGCTCAAGGGAGCTGTCTAATGTCTGCATAGGTTCTAGTGAGACTGGCTTGGCCTTGGTAATGGAGCATGGCATGTCCTCCTTTTAGACTTATCTCACTTTTCTCAGCCAAATTTAGTACTTGAACTGATGCAGTGTTTAAATTTGTACTACTTCTACTGGAAAGTCCTTTCTATAGATAGTCAGCTTGATAGCAGTAATATTTATTATGTATTTATTTTATTATATTTTTATCCTGCCTTTATTACTTTATAAATAACCCAAGTGATTAACATATATGTCTGCAGATATGTTTATTAATCAATAAAAATCTAAATAATAACTTCAGCTATAATATCAGACCTGAGATTGTAATATAGTTTATATAAACGATCTGGAGTATTTGAGTACTTCATTTGCATATACTAGGCCTACATAGAAGAGAAATCATAGAAGAGGAAGTCTTTGTATCTGAGTAAGCTTCAACAAGACTTTAGGAGATTTCCTAGGCCAAAGAGGAAACAACTATATATTTCTTTGCAAGCAGGTCAATATTATTTTTTACTCTAGCTGATCTCCATGACCCCTTATCAAATGACTATTCATTTCGATATGCTGCTATATTATGTTGTATGAAATTTATATAACAGTACAGAAGAATTCTGTACCATATGTTCTCAATCTAACCTCAAGCAAATCACCATTCATTCTAATTCCTCTTATCTGAATTTGGTCCAAGGGGAATTTCAGTTTGACTCAGTTATAAGGGAAATAATATTAAGTAATACTTTAATAATAACCTGGTACAACACTGAATATACAAAAAAGTGCTTTGAGCAACTATGATATTATCCTGTTAACATTAACTATGACATTAGCCAAGTATTCAGCTGAAAAAATATCATAAGCCTAAAAACAAATGACAAGGAGTCAAGAACTCCTTTCCAAAACAGATCTTATTCTACTAAAAATCTTTGCCTTTTATCTTCATTGATCTCACTGTTAATTGCTATAGGACTCCAAGGGAGAATCTTAAGATTATGACTACATTTATTATGAGAAGGTGTTTTAAAGACTGAGGCTGAAGTCACAGGAACCAGCAGTTCTCAGGTTGTAAATGGCTTTTATATAAGCATGTTGCATCAGCCTGATTTCAAGGCTACCAAGCACTGCATCAATTACAGTCAATTTGAAAATAGGGGAGGAAAAATCCGTGAGTTTAAATTCTTGCAAAAGATATAGAAGTTTCTGATGTCATTGCATTGCAGTGGAGTGGCAGTTTGTAGCTTCATTCTTGTCTGCAGTAATGATTCTGATCTAGCCAGGATGTGTCTGTGAATCTTTTGCCAGGACAAGCTGAAAAGTTGAGCTAAAGATGAAATATTAGGAGATTGGTCTTTTATTGTCAAGCCAGATGTACAATGTGACATACAAACCTTGAAAGCATAGGGTATTAGGCAGAGGGGGAAAATATCAAAATGATATTTGGTACGATTGTATTACCTGAAGAACTTTTGCTGGTTAAATTCTTTAACTATTATTAACATACGTGATTTAATATGTTACAACTAGCTCATACGTAAGATAAGGAGGCAGTTTTCTATGGATATGGTCTAATATGCATATAGAGTAATACTGTAATAGTAGTAAAGCGTATAGGGAGATCATTAGAATTTGGGATTGACTTTCTGTGGTTATATTCATCCTTCACATTACATCATTATATATGGAAACACAATCATTATGGTTTATAAGTCATGGTTTATGGCTTAGTGCTTCAAATTATGGCAACAATATCTTGTTGGAGGAACCAAATCTTAACACATTATTTGGGATCAGGCAGATTTGTGGAAATGAACTGTTTATTTGAGAGCTTTGAACAGCTGGGTTACCAAACCACACTAATAATTGTGCTTCAGAACTTAAATTGATAACCTTTAGAGGGATACTAATTTCTTAGATAGTAATTTTTTAGGTAGATAAATAGATGGCACTCCTTGGAATTCTTGTCATTTTTTATTTTTTTTTTTAAAATTAGTACATGTAGTCTTATGACAGTTCATTTAGTGACCTTTTGAAGTTACAACAGCACTGAAAAAAGTGACATGCCCATTTTTCACATTTAAAACTATTGCTGGTCATGTGATCAAAATTCAAAGCTTGGCAATTGGCATGTATTTTAAATAGGGTCATGTGATCAGCTTTTGCAACCTTCTGACAAGAAAAGTCAGTGAGGAAGCCAGATTCATTTAACAGTTGTATTATTAAACAACTGCAGTGATTCACTTAATAATTGTGGCAAGAATGGTCATAAAATTGGGAAAATTCATTTAACAACTGTCTTGTTTAGTAACAGAAACCATCAATTGTGGTGTAAATTGAAGACTACCTTTATTATTATACTTTGTAAAAAAAAGAGTATCCACACTTTTTCATGGTAAGATCCATACTTGCCCTTTGGTGATTTAGAAATTGTACTCCACAAATGGATAAGACTGGGAAGGGGGAATTAAATTAAATTGTAATCATATTTTGACCATACATGAATCTCATTCTATCACATAAATATTTATAATTTCATAGTGGCTTTTAGACAAGATTAGAAAAGTGGAGGTTAGTTCCCCTCTGTAGAATGTGGAAAAACAGATTGTAGAGTTACATATACATATAACACAATAACTTTAGATAACTTTAGATTTTTGTATTAATTTGTTAAAACAAATGGATAATTGGCAGTTTCTAATACTACTTGGCATATAGATTTATCATATTTCTTGTTCCAGTTTTCATTTCATTGGAAAACATATTAATAGTAAGGCATTTTAAATGCACAGCTTTGTCTGTACTTGCATTGTACTGAATTCAGTGATATCCTTCAAATTAGTATTTTAATAATGTTACTTTGAAAATCTCTGTACCATTATAAAATTTCTTATGTGTATCATAAAGGAAATACAATTAATTGTCTCAAAATAGTCAATTATCCACTCCTAATTGTTTCATTGGTGCACTGAATATTTAGATACCAATTGGAAATAATTAGTTCTGGGAATTTAGTAAAAAAAAATTTAAATTGCTCACATCATTTCAACAACATTCCAATAGCAGTACAGTGGAACCTCTGGTCATGACTGTAATCCATTCCAGGACTTTGGCCACAACATGATTGGTCATGACCAAAAGCGAAACTGACTGTGCATGTGCATAGAAAAAAAATGGTGCAGCAGGGGAAATTGCCCTGTCTGTGTTTGATCACTATCTGAAGATGTGTTCACTACCAGAGTTGAACATTTTGTGGGTTTTTTGGTCGGCACCCAATTTGGTCATGGTCAGAAGCGTTCATGACCCAAAGTTCCACTATATCTGTAAAATACTGTAGGTCAGGGGTGTCAAACTCAAAGTCCGAGGGCTAGATCCAGTCCACGGGGTGCTTAGATCTGGCTACAAGGCTGTCCTGGAAACAGCAAAGGTCTGGCCTGTGGTGCCTCTGCCAGTGAAAACAGAGCTTGGGAGGGCAGCATGCAGCAGGAGGTTGTCACAGCCAAAAACACCTCGGGAGCCCATTTTTGCTGGCAGAGCTCTTGGACTGCCACAGGGGTCCCCAACACAAGTGACATTGAGCTGGTCATGCCCACCTTGGCCACATCCACCCCAGCCCTTCAAGATCAAACACAAGCCAGATGATCAAATGAAATTGAGTTTGACACCCCTGCTATAGGTAATTACTTGACTTATTTTCAAACATTTAAAAATAGTGCAAAGTTTACCGTTAGCCAAAAAAACAAACAAACCCAAGATTACATTGTTGTAGTTATACAGGCAGATGTTTTCCCTTCACTTGATAAAACAGGTAAAAAGTTATTGAACAGAAATGAAAACCTGTGCAATATATTAGCGCATAGGAAATCTATATATATCCTACATAGTACTGACCATGAAGTTATGAACTATGACCCTAATATTTTATTGATACTTTTAGGGCTTTTATAACTTTGTCCAGTATTTAGCAGCTATACATATTATATTCTTCCTGGAAGCTTTTTATTCCACATCTTTAGTCTTTCCAGAACTAGAAGGGCAATGTTCCATCCAAGCTTTGTACATCTGCGGGTACATATAGATATAGATAATGAACCCAATATCCACATAAAAGATAGGCTTCACGAAAAAAAATACTATGCAATGGTAGTAATTTTACCTTAATTCAAAAATAAACCTAAAATATTACCAAATGATTTGCATCTTCAACATGCAGAAATCTTGCTTGCACTGTAGAAGAAATTAATCTAATTCAGTTTTCTCTTTTATGTGACTAGAACTCCTTTCCAATGTTCCTTATATTTGGGTACATTCTTCTTACCAGTCAATCGTTTTTGTGAGTCTTAGATCCTTCTAAATTTTGGTGGAACTGAAAATATTATTAGGAACCTGATTGGCTAGTCAGATTGGAAGCAGATAGGTAGATTCACGGCAGAAAAGTTTTGCTGGAGCTAGTTTTATTACTGTTGCTGTTTCAATATATATATGACATAGCTTGAAATCATCTTTTTTCTTCCATGCAGAAAATAGAACAAGATCAAAAGGGAAAAACTCTTCTAGATAGGAGCTCTCAAGAAAAAAAAAGGATACTATATAGTTACATTCATAATCACCCATTTGCAGATGTGTTAGCAGAGGATCGAGTTCAGGAATTGAATGCAGTGGTAACATAATGTGACACCAGTTTTGGAATTGAACAGATCAATATTCTATGTTGAAAATGCAAAGATATCTTACTTAAGATGCACTATAATCAATCAGGTTGACTATTGCATCAAGTTTGCAATAAGTAAAAATGATCAAAAGGAAAATTGTCTCAAATTATATGTTTTGGTTATATTTGCACATCAGAGGAAACAGTTTCAAGATTTGCCACAGTTAGTGGATTTTGGAGGAACATAATTTGGAATCTAGTGTACATTATGAGCATTGCTTCAGCTTAATGAATAGTCTAAAAATTACAAATTTATTTATATTAGATCATTTGGACCTGATGATGTGGATTAAAACTTTTCAACGTTTTAAAGGATTAATCCTTTAATGAAGGATTACTAGATCTGGATAGAGTTTATTCTGCATTAGTAGATGCTAAATATCATAAGGGAAAGAAGCACAAAATAGGCTATATAAAAGTTTAGTATATAAGAATGTATTTTGTTAGCTTAATGTTGTAAAATTATTTTCAATTTAAATTTGAAAAATCTATAAAATGTATATAATAATTGCATTATATTTATTACTATACACTTACTTCACAGCATGCAGATTAAAATTCTGCTTCTAAAATATTGCACAAAATATATTTGTTGAATGCAAAGACCATCAAAACTTAGAGGGAACATTGGAAGAAGTATAGTTTTGTATAATAGTTTGTTTAAAGAGTGTAATTCTTACTAGCTCAATATAATACTGGTTTCTTTTTTTTCTTTGCTTACTCTCCATATTATATAAGTAAAATTGAATGTATTCTTTGAATATTTTTCATACACTTCAATCACTTAATGACTACAATTGCAATGATACACTTAACAACTATGGCAAACAAAACGTTATAAAATCAGGTACAACTCACTGCTTTGCTTAGAATCAGAAATTCTGGTTCCAGTTGTGACTGTAAGTGAAGGACCACCTATAGCCAGCTCTCTAGTAGCTTTCCTAAATGAGATCAGAATGGAAAACTATCTAGACCTGGGGAGGGGGGTAGAGGAAGGCGAGAGTCCATTCCAGAGGGCAGGTGCCACCACAGAGAAGATCTGCTTCTTGGATCCTGCTGGATGAAAATGCTTGATAAATGGAATGTGAAGATCTGGTCAGTACACTTCAGTATCAGATTGAAAAGGAAATTATATATTTATTATTTTATTAATTATATACACATGTAATTTGTTGCCATAATAAAAATGTAAAATGTAACTATTATTCAGATGTAGAAATTCTTGTTCACAAAAGTACTCTTTGAATAGATCTGTAAAAGCAAAGTTTGATTTTGATGTACCATAAGTTTTGTTGTCTTTAACAAAAGGCTATTACCACTTTTAAAGTGATAAAAGAAAGTAGACAATATTTCCAAGCAATAGAAACTGCGATGTCCAAACTATGACTTGCCCTGAAATTGCTCACCCCACATTGAACTGGAGAATATGGAAGCTGTTACCTGATTGATCTCAGGGAACTGAAGAGCTTGCAGTTGGCTTTCTGAAGTTTATCATCTATCCATTAACCATTTAACTAGAAGCAATTTTACCTTAGTTTGTTGGATGGTATAACATAAAATCAAGATTTTGCATATTTTATATAATTATGGGCCAGCCTAACTCCGAGGGACAATTACTATTGTTTCCCTTACACCTTCATTCTTCCCACAAATGACTTATATTATCCATAAAGTAGACTGAACAAGGCAAGACTTGAGATACATTGTGATGCATATTATTTTCTTTGAAAAAATGCTAGTAAAAACCTGATTGGCAGGATTTTCTCGATAGCTATTACATAACAATAAACGTCCTTTCACTATTTAAAATGCTATTTAGATCCTAAATCCACTTATCTAAATTATGACAGCTATTTTAAGGGAAAGAAACTGATTCACATTACAGATAATGGCACTTGTAAGTTAACTAATCAGTGAAAAACAGCAACAAAAATGAATGTGGAATTTACAATGTTTACCAGCAGTGACATAGTTGAGTTATTTCTTTTTAAAAAGCGATTAGATACTTGCAGAAAGCTGCTACTTGTTGGGTTCTTGCTTAGCTGAGGATGGTGACTAAGGAAGAATGCCACTGCTTGCCTGGATTTGGGATTATATAAACAATTAGCATGCTTTTCTGGTTTCAGACTGTCAGTATACTGTGGTATAAAAACTTTTAGGCTATTCTCCTTTGCTCATATTAGGGAGAAATTTGTTGAGGTAATTCATTTGTTCAACTATATTTAAGTAGCAGTGTATTTTACATTTGCTTTTTAATGTGCGCATCTTTTTCTTCATTTAATAAAATCACTGAGGTTTACAAGGCTACAAAATACAGTTAGCCTCAGCATGTCAACAAGCTTAAAGTATGTGTGATTACTTGTAGGATGAGTAGGCAATACAATAATAGGTATTGTAGCTTTGGGTATATTGGAACTATCTATCTGTAATTATTGATCGTTATGCTATTTGAGATATGGCTTAGCTGCTATGGTAGTCCAAAACCTTATTTTTGTCATCAATAATTTTAAGATTTGAGGGAATGGTCTACTTTCTAGCACTAGGTTAGAAAGTAGGACACTATGAGTTTTAATGCTGCCTTATGCATGAAAGCCAGCTGGGTGATTTGAGCCAGTCACTCTCTCTTGGCTCAACATGTCTCCCAGGGTTGTTGCGAGGAAAATAAGAGGAAGGGGAAGTAGGTACATTCATCATCTTGAATTATTTTATAAGAAATAGTAAAGGTGTATTGCTAAAAAATCTTTAAAAAACTATATCTTAAGGCAAAAAGATAAGTTATTTAAATATCCATATTAACATCTATTTTGAGGAGTATTTTATATCTATTGAATGAGAAGATATGCTGAATATTAGAAATAGTTTAGAAAATATCAAAGGTTGTACTTACTTTAACACAGATGTATATTTTTTTTCCAGCTGAAAGATGCACATGGATTTTAAAGGCATCGTAGTCCCTTTCACAGACTATGTGGGATTAGAACAAAAAAGGAACCTGGTCAAAGTAAAACTAACAGATTTTGAAAATTTCACATGGATTTAGGTTTCTGATTCTACATTCCTGCTTAAGAGGTGTGCTAAACTACTGGTACTTGTAAGTTAATGGGATAGTTAAGAATATATTACAAAAAGCTGTAGCTCTAAAAAAAATCAGTATGTGTTAGAGTCTTTTGCTGCTGCTTAAATAGAACAAATTAACATAAAGATTAAAGCTGGTTAGCTTACTTTATCCATTTGAACTACAGAAAATAATAGAAAAGCTGGTCTTTACATGATGGAATTATATTAGTTTATTTGAACATTAAGTTATAACTGCATTTGTCACTGTGGTTATCCATTAAAATTAAATATAAAAACCACAATTAGGATTAAGATCAGTAAAGGTAGGGTGGTGGTGGTGTTTGCATAACACCTAACTGAACTATGCCTTTCACTTGCTCTCAAGTATGATGATTGCTACTAATATTAAACATTTTAAAGAAAACTGGACAAATGCATGTGGCTATCAGTGGCTACTAATCTTGATAGCTCTTTAATTGTAGAATTGCAAGTAGCACACATTAAGTACCAGACTGCTAGTTCTGTTATTCTGCTTCATTATGGCTAGGAAGAGGGAGGGGAGAGCAAAGAAAACAGAGAGTGTTCTTGGCAAAAGTATATAATCTCAGCATGGCCACCCAAGGTGTGAAGATCATCTCAACTGCCCAACTAAAGCAAGCAGGCACCTGTGTTGGATAGCAATATAGGAAGATGGAGGAAGATGATCATTTTGGCAAAAATATCATTTTATGTGCAGGAAAAGGTGATAAGCCGCTCCTGCATTTTTACCAAAGAAAATCACATGAACAGAAAGTATAAAATGATACAGGATATAATGCTAGATGATGGGTCCTTCAGGTTATATGGCATTCATGCTATTAAGGAAGAGCTCAGTATCTTTGCTGTACTAATGGTGTTTATAACTTGGCTGGGTTAAAGTGTTTGGGATGTTCTTTTCTGTTGCCATACAGAAAAACAAAGTCCAAAGCTGCAAGGACAGAATTATAATGAGAACTTGGAATGTAAAAAGTTGAGTTAAGTGAAAAATGAAATGAATTAACTAGACATTGACATCTTAGGCATCAGTAAATCGAAATAGATTGGAACTGAAGATTTGTCCAGAGGTGTAAGAACATACTGCTTAATATCCAGGACAAGAAAAACAAAAAAATGAAGAGTAATGCTTTCATAGCAGAAAGATATTTGGTATAGACCAGGAGTGTCAAACTATTCAATTGAGGGCCACTTCAGGATTATGTGTGAGCCTGGGGAGGGGTTGCCAGGGAGGGCATGGCCAGCTCAACGTTATTCGTGTTGAGGGCACCTGTGATGGCTTGGATGGGGCTGGGGGGATTCATTGTCTCCAGTGGAGGAAGGCAAGACAAGGGAGACCACCAAACCCTTGTCCTCCAGAGAACCTCGCTGTTCCTCTCAGGCCCTCTGCAACCTTTTCCTGCGACCCTCTATGTTTATTCTGCAGTGGTCTCCTGTAACCCTCTACAAGATAAAATGGAGCTCCTGCAAACCTGCCCACAAAAGCAGAGCTCCTGAAATCAAGTTTGACAGCCCTGGTATACACTATCATTTAATGTGACAATTACACTGAAGTTTATGCTCCAACCATGGATGCAGAAGAAGAGGACAGTGATGGGTTTTATGGTCAAGTTTAATCTGAAACCAACAAAAATATAAGCAAGGCATGCTTCTTGTGATTGGAGACTGGAACACCAAAGCTGGAAATACTAAGGAAAACAGTTGGACTGTCTGACCTAGGAATCTGATAGAAAACAAGAAAATATTTTACCATGTTTTGCCAATTCAGTTATTTCTACATTCTAACTGTCTAAATTACACAAAGATATCACCAGATGAAATAACCCAAATTGATCATATTATTGATACAATGGTGGAAGAGCAAATTTCTCCATTGTGCTGAGTCAGAGAATCCAAGAATGGTTTGTCTCTCTGTTCAGTAGATCATTGGACTGAGTCAATCAACTTGAAACCATGCCTCACTTCCTGGCTAGTCTCCAGTTTTTTAACTCAGTCTGTGATCAAAAGACTCTTTTCCTTGAGCTGTGTTGGAGACAGATTTTTCTTGGATTCTCTGCACAATGAGGAGACTGTAAGATAATTAATTTCTTATTCCTGTCGGCTAGCATCGAATACTGACAGAGCAGTTGGCAAAGCTTCATCAGAAAGGGAGAGCTCTGCAGGTGTGACGAGTTGAGGGGGTAAAAAAGCGGCAAGCACAGTTTGAATCTTTCAGCCTTGCCGATCTACAGCTGACTGAAGTGCGGCAGGAGGAAGCAACTAGCTTCTTTTAATCTGTCAGGCTTGCCCAGCCTACAGCTGAGAAGAGGAGCATTCCAGGCATCCGTGGACCATACCGACTAGCTCGGTTGTCTACAGTGCACCAAAGGGGCCACTGGAGACCCAGTCAGGCCCACATGGGAGCAACCGGCACTACAGTTTGAACCCGAACCACCAACCACATCACTGCAGCTGTCAGTTATTTCTGCCACTTGCCTTATAATTGGCATTTGTAAAGTGAAGTGTCTTGTCTGTGGGTGCAGGCCTGACTTGAGCAGGCTTTATTCGTGCCGTAAAAATACTGACACATTTTGTTGCTGGGCAAATCAGCCTGTAGCGCTAAGCCACCGATTGATACAAACTATTGCTGGGCAGATCAGCCTATAGCGCTAAGCCACCAATTGACTCATCTGTTGCTATGCAGAATAGGAGCTGAGCCACTAAGGGCTTTTCAAATTCCCCCTGATTTCAGCCCTGTCAGCAGAAAATCACTTTTGTAGGTAATTCAAATCCCTCAGCCTTTACATGGAGGGCAGCTCACAACTGCACAATGACTCCATGCTCAATCACAGCTGGGAAAAAGGCAGGCCAGAGGCTCAAAATCCACTTCTAGAGCAGCCTCTGACAAAATTGAGGCCAGGGCCTTACATAACTCGGCCAAATCTGAGGAGAGGCTAGCCTCAAGCAGACAAAGGGCCTTAGAGAATTCTCCAAAGCAGAGAAAATGTTACGAGCCATACCGGATACTGATCCATTTATCCCCTTCCCTCAGCCAATGGCAAATTCTGCATAGACAAGGCAATATTCCCTGTCACCAGAGGGCAGCAAAGACATTGTTTAGCCCTGACACTAACGGTGTTATCTGCCCTAGCCACTACTGAGAGGCAGGGAGATTCTGCTTCTTTCCAGATCTCGCGTCCCAGAGGCCACATTTACCCGTACTGCTGCAGGGCTCAGAGGGAAGGAGGATCAACCAGAGGCATTCTTTGAACTCATGATCGCAGAGGCCCTTGCACAGGAATTTGGGGGTTTATAGCAAAGCCTATGTTCTGGTGCTTTACTACCAACTTCTGCTTCCCTTTCAAAACATCTCATACAGCTGGAGTCCTCTGAGCGGACCTTTCTAAAGCAGGGTCCTCGTTCTTCCATTTCATCTGTAAGCAGTAGGAATTCCATCTTAGGAGAAGAACAACATAGAAATTCTGCCCTATTTAAGGAGGAGGACATTAGACCAGACCCCCGGCCTTTGTGGGACTGTTCCCTCCAGATGTGTTTAAGTCCCTACTGCATAAGGCAAGCTCCATAACAGATTTAGAAACTCTCATCACATCTCCAGATACAACCCTACAAGCACGTAGGACTGGTAATTCGCTGTTCTCTGTCCCAGTAGCAGAAAGTGAGGTCCCCATCCCTCAGCTTGTTATGGACATGATCAAGAAACAATGGTTTAAGCCAGGGTCCCAGGCCATGCCTAATTCCACTGACAGGAGATTCTGTCAAAGAGAGCAGGAGTTTTCAGATGCTCTCCAGCTCCCTGGGGTAGATGAGCCAGTAGTGGCATTAGCCTCCCCTTTGCTGATATTGGGATGTTGCAGAAGGTCTTAAGCCGGAAGACAAAAGGACAGAATTAGTTCTCCGCACGGCTTACTAAGCTGCTGCCTGGGTAATCAGAGCGGCCTTGGCTGTGACCTCCTTTAACCGTACCACCTTGCTGTGTCTCCAGCAAATGCAGGATAGGTTGCCAGTAGGTGATAACCAGGTTGCAGTAGGATCTCAAGATGATTGCTGACACTGAGTTATCTGCAGATGCCACCTTAGATATGGGCAAGTTTGCCTGCAGGGCTATGGCATCGTCAGTGACATCCCAATGTCTCTTGGCAAGCAGACATGAGGACCAAATGGTGGTTGGCCTCTGGGCCCTTCTAGGGCAACAAGCTGTTTGGGGATGCCATAGATCTCTTGCTAGTGAAAAACCAAGATAAAAAGAAAATTTTTCCATCTCAGCAGAGGAGGCCTGACCATTGTTACATGCCCTATCAACATAGACCAGTGTTCCGGCCTTCTGAACCTGAACCCAACACCCTGAAGAGATCCTACTTCAGGTGTCCAGAGTGCCCACAAGACAGAAGATACCGTGACAGGTACAGATCCCAACCTCAGGCCAAATGGCCCTTTAAAGGTACGGAAGGTCACCCCTTCTACTGCTCAAAATGAACCCCCCCCCCCTTTAGGGGCTCATATTGGAGTCAGGCTCTGTCTATTCACAGATCAATGAGGAGATAGGTATGGATAGGTCATCAGCATGGTCAGAAGGGAATTGCCCTAGAATGCATCACCACCACTCCCAAGACGCTTCATACCTTGCTCCCAACAAAGCTCTCTAAGAGGAATCTCATGGAGGCGGCCATTCAACATTTAGTGGACATCCAGGCCATAGAATCAGTTCCACCACAGGAACTGGGAACAGGATTCTATTTCTTTCTATTTGTGCTGGGGTAGAGGGTGGTGAGCATTCTAAATCTCAAAGATTAAATGTGCATATTAAATACCACCATTTCAAAATGCATTCCCTTCATTCTATTTTGGAGAGCATCAGGAAGAGCGACTTCTTGGCTTCTATCGATCTATCTGAAGCTTATTTACATATTCCCATTCTCCCAGCTCACAGATACTTCCTCAGATTCTGTTACTGCTTGCACAATACAAGGCTCTTCCGTTTGGGCTTTCGTTGGCCTCCAGGACCTTTACCAAGGTGTTCACAGCCTTGACCGCTTACCTCAGAACCGTCCCTGTATGTATTCACTATTACTTGGATGACATACTGATTCAGTTTTCGTCCTACCACCAAGAATTGAGGGACATTCAGATAACACTTGATACCCTCCAGAGCCATGGTTTTTTTCTTTTGGTAAACAGGAAAAAGAGCCATCTTACACCTGGGACTCACCTTCAACATCTAGGCATGATCATAGACACCAATTTATGTCAGGTTTTCCTGTAAAGGGAATGGTAGGAAAACATAATCCAGTTAATCAACCAAATGAAACAGCCCTAGGGTTTCTGTAGCACAACTGTCCCAATTACTGGGCAAAATGATATTGTGCATTGGCATTGTTCCGTGGGCAAGGCTACACGCAATACCCATGCAATGGTTCCTGCTTCCCTTTCAATGAGCTGGTTGCATCAATGCACCAACCAGGGTCAAGGTCTCACCAGAAGTGATTGGGTCCCTGAGGTGGTGGTGATCACAAGTGATTCAGAAGGGCTGTTCATTCAAGGAGCCAACATGCATCACTATGACTACCGATACAAGCATCTTCAATTGGGGAGCATACTTAAATGCACTCCTGATCCAGGGCCAATGGTCCCCATCAGATCTACTTTGTAATATAAATAGACTGGAGCTGACAGCCCCCCACTTGGTACTCCAGCAATTCCAGCCTGTGATTCAAGAACTCGATGTATAGATTATGACTGACAATGTGGCCGCAAAGGCCCATATCAACAGACAAGGGGACACCCACTCATGGTCCCTCATGAGGGAGGCACAGGCCCTATGACTCTGGGCAGAAGCACACTTAACATACCTCAAGGCTCAACATATTCAGGGACAACAAACATCCAAGCTGACTGACTGAGCCGCACCAGGTGGACCACTTGGAGTAGCAGCTCCAACCGGATCTATTCAGGGATATAACCCACAGATTCAGTGATCCTGTGGTCGATTTGTTTGCATCCCCTCTGAACAACCAGCTACCCTGATTCTTCATTTTTGTGTTCAGGGGATGGAGGGAATGGATGCAGTATGCAGTGCATGGCCTCCAGGATTGCTATATGCATTTCCCCCTCTTCCCCTCATTCTAGGAGTGATCCAAAGGACTCTGCAAGAGAGGACCGAGATACTACTCATTCATTTCATTTCATTCATTTATTAAATTTGTATACCGCCCCCTCTCCCTAAGGACTCGGGGCGGTTCACAGCAGATAAAATACAAATATA
>JAEANM010010713.1:0-15653 GCA_017656035.1 Myanophis thanlyinensis
TAAAAAACTTCAAAATTCAAGTGATACAGGGTGACCTACCAATTCCAAAGTTAGTCTACTGGGTCATTAGCCTTTCCAATGCAGATTCTAAAATTTTTGGCTCTTATCGATGCATTTCAAACACTTTAATCCTTATTTATCTTCCTTGAAATGCCCTGAGAAGTGGAGAAAACGTCCTCACACCACCACGACCATAACCACGCCCCCTCAATTGTCTCTTTCATCCCATCCATTGTCCTAGTAATCTGTTGAGAGAGTAATCTATTCTCTAATTTATTTTTATACAGGACTTCACCGTTCTCATTCTGCCTTCACTCTTTTTCCACTTCCTTTTCTTCCCTGTTTTTTTTTAAATCAAGTTCCACTCTTGCTACTGTAAAATAATGATCTGCCCTACATTCACAACTTTTAATCACCCTGGTGTCCTTCACTAACTCTCTCGATTTTTTTATCATAAATAATCAAATCTGTCCTGATTTTGCATCCACTCCAATGTCATGCGTATTCATGAACAGACTTACATTTGAACCAGATATTCAAAGCAAACTAACCATTTTCTAAAGAGATATTTATCAATTACCATTCTCCTTTATTCCTAGGTTTCTGAATCTCTGAATAATTTTTTCAGTACTCGCTTATCTTGTCTCTATCCAATCCACTCCTGTAATCTAAAATAATAACTTTTTCTTCTGGATTGAATTCATTTGGAATTTGTATAATTTTCCAGATTTTTTCATTGTAACTTTCACAGGAGTATAACATGCAGATAACCTATAAATCCCTATTTTCATGCATTTCCCCAAATAATCCATACAATACAAAATGATACTCAATCACCAAAGGGCAGGAGCCATGGCAGAAAAAAGCTCTTCTCCATGGCAGACAAAGCTCTTCTCCTGGACCTTGACAACCAAATATCCTTCTGTGTCGGGGTATGCAGCATGCCAGCACAGAGGGGAGGCAATTCCATTGGGGTGAAATGTTTCTTTTTAAAAAACATTTTTTATTTTTTATTTTTAATCCCAACATATCATTATGTGTGCCCTTTCCCCTTTCCTTCATTAGATTAGGCATACCTAGTTCTTGCAACCATTCTTCATATATTTTAACCTCCTAATCATCATCTTTGTTGCACCTTCTAGAACATTAACATCTTTTTTGTATTGTGATGCTCTAAACTGGATGCAGTATTCCAATTGTGATACTAAGTGTGGTCTCACCATATAGCAATACTAATACTTGGCATTTTTGGCAGCTGCAGCACACTGCTAGCTCATAAAGTGGTTGTCCTCTAAATTTCCTAGATCCTTCTCACCACTGTTGAGCCAGGTATTCTATACCTGTCCATTTGGTTTTTTGCCTATATGTAAAACCTTACTCTTTTTGGCACTAAATTGCATTTTGTTGGATAGGGTCCAGTGTTCAAATCTATCAAGATCCTTATGGATATTGAGCCTATCTTCTGGGGCATTGGCTATTTATGCCATCATGGTGTCATCTACAAATTTGATGAGTTTGCCTTCTATTCCCTCATCTAAATTGTTGATGAAGATTTTGAAGAGTTTTGGACTTAAGACAGAACCTTGAAATACCTAATCCACTGCACACTTCCCTCCATATAGATGTAAGTTTCATTAAGAACTATATATTGAGTTGCTTTGTTGGCCATTTACAAATCCATCTGGTGATGATGTTGTCTATCCCACATTTTTCCACAAATAGTAGCTTGTGATCTACTCTTTTCCAGAATTTTCCTAAGTATTGAGGTCAGGCTGATTGGTCTTCAGTTTCCTGAATCCATTTTTTTTTTCCTTTTTGAATATGGGATCCACATCAGTTCTTTTCCAGTCCTCTAACAGTTCCCTGATGCTCCAGGATCTTTGAAAGATGTAGTTCAAGATCACATCTGGTCTTGGTATTTTGAACTAATCTAAGGTGAACAGGTGTTGTCTTAAGGTTTTCTTGCCTATTTTGATTTGCATTCGTTGTCTTTCTTTTATTGCTTAGTTTTATACCAAGTTTGTTATTTTATGCATGCTATTTTTTAAAGACTGACTAAGCTGGCATATAGTCACCTGTATCCTACCATTTAGGAGATCACATAGTATCCTGTACTGACACCCTCAGAATATTGCAAACATTGAAGGTGAAATAAAAGGTGTCAGATTCCAAGGCGTTAGCTGAGTGAAAGAGCAGAAAAAGCTAACAAAGTTTAGGAACAGAGTTCAAGAGAAGTCCTTAACTATATTTTCTTCTAAGTAGATAGTAGGTATTCAGTAAATCTGAGAAACAAAGAAAGAAAGGAGAAGAAAAAAATTAAAACCTTTCTACTGTTATTTCTTTAAGAAACAAAAAGAAGTAAAAAGTTGTGACTGGGCAGTTAGGACCTGTCAAGTTTGTGGCTAGCTTGTGTTCCTTCAGGTATACGAGAATACAAACATTTATTACGCCAAACAAAAGAATCAATACAATAGGACCTGATAACAACTCCCCAAATAGAAAAAGGGAAATTGCACCAAAGAAGGAAGATATTTTTCCAGGCTGGAATTCAGGAAAAAGCTTTGGTGCAGAAGAAATATGTTCTGAGCTTTCAAGGGAAGAAAAAGATATATTTTTAAACCAAGGATAGATTAGTTGATCCCAGAAAGGAGGGAGGCAAAAAAAAAAAAACTTTGGTAATTAGTATTCACTACCAAGAAATGTGGGCTAACTGGACCCACTGCTGGGTCTGAAGTTGCTATCTGCTAATTATATGGATTAGGAATGGACAATAAACAGACAAGTTGATTGATTATTACTCTTCATGCTTTCCATTTGTTTCCAAATGATGCAGATGATGCAAAGAACATCTACAATCTGATCACTATTGATTTTAAAAATGTAGGAAGGGTGCTCAATACACCATGTGTTTAAGTGCTCTCCATCATTCTAACCCAGTGTTTCTGAACCTCAGCAACTTTAAGACATGTGGACTTCAACTCCCAGAATTCCCTAGTCAGCATGCATGGAGGTAGTTGAGAAAAGTTGCAGATGAATAGTTAGCTTCAGATGTGATGTCAATGGTTCCTGGGATCATAATCTGGATTCCTTGGTTGAGGAACAACTGGCCAGAAACAGATTGCACATCATATAGATTGGTATATAATATATGACTGAAAGATGGGAAGATTGATCACAAGCTGGAAAGGGTAGAAATCAGACATGGAAATTCTGAAATAAAAATTTACATACTATAGAAAGAAGTATCAATGCTGAAAAAATGGAACCTTATTAAATCACTCAATGAAAAGTAAAAAAAATACAAAATAATTTCATACCTTGACAATAATTTTGACATACAATTTGACTCAAATTGGAAACAATTTCTGGACGATGCACTTATTAATTCATAAATTTGTTCCTTCTCATAATTTGGACTTTCTTAAGCATAGAATGTATATTTCAATTTCATGAATATTTAAATCAGAAAGTATTCTTAATTTCAATTGAATCTTTTGTATCTTATCATTTTATTTGGTGTTCAATATACTGTGCTGATCATGATTCTTAATATATATTCTTTCTCAAAGCCTAAATGTAATTTTTAGCCTTTTAAAGTGACATAATCAATTGTTCAGGATTAACTAATCTTATACTACAAAACTATCACCTTGATACTTTTGATTCCTTTCTAATTGGTGCTTTACTCTTTTATTATTTTTATTTATTTTCTATTTCTGATTGTTTATATATCTTCTGTAAGCCTTTAATAAAATAAAGCAAGGAAGAAATCAGAAAAAAAATTATGGCTCAGAAAGTTCATTGCCTTGTTAATTAAACACTAATTACCAGAGTATGGGAAATAAATAATTTGAATTGTTGATGCAGAAAGGCAAAATGATTTAATAGATATAGTTAAGAGGTGGTAGGGTGAAAGGCAAGATTGGAATATAGCAGTTAAATGATATGATGTGTTTGAAGGGAGTGGAAGTAATAGAAAATGAGGGGGGAAAGAAATTGTGTATATGTAAAAGGAAGACACCCCTGCTCACTGAAACTGGGAAAGTTGTAGAGAGAACAAAATAATAGCAATAGCACTTAGATTTATATACCGCTCCAAAGTGCTTTGCAGCACTCTCTGGGCAATTTATAATGACATCACATTATCTCAACAATCTGAGTCCTTATTTTACTGACCTCAGAGGGACCTAAGACAGTCTTCAGCTGTTAGGATCGAACTCCAGGTTGTGGGCAGTGTTAGCCTGCAATACTGCATTTTAACCACTGTACTATCCACAAATTAAGCGGAGGAATGAAGAAGACCAATACTATGATTGCACTATACCCATTGCTGCCTAGCCAACTAAGAAAGCAAATATGGATAAAAAATGTAAATCTTTCAAAGCACCATAAAAAAAGTCATGATAATGGACTTTAATTAATGTCGTTGATTGGAAGACACACACTGCCAAGCCTGATCCATTGAGAAAAATTTCTGATGTCTTGCTGGCAACATTCTCCTTCTGAGAGTTGGGGGGGGGAAATACAAAGAAATCTGTTATCCTTGATTTAACCACTTTTCTCCTTTCCAACTCCCCATTGAATGGATTATGCCTAAAAGCAGTTGTTTAAGGAAAAGTTCTAAGAACTATAGCTAAACACCAGGTGAATATCAGTTAGCTATGGCTATGGGGAAAAAAAAAATCAGTTTTAAAGTGGGCCTGTAGTAGTATAATTCCAGATCATTAGATTTTACAAATCTGGACTCTGATCTGATGGTCACTGGATTTTATTTTTATTTTTAGCCCTTTTGATATGGATTGGGAGTCTTTTTCTTTTCCATTCTTATTGACTATGGTTAGGTAACAGGGAAAGATTATTGTCAGCTCTTTTTTACTTGCAAAGCATTTCCTTTAACTCCAAAGTCTGTTGGCTTTCTATTGAGCTACCTGGCCAGTAGCAACAATTTGAATTTGGCCCTGCCCATCCGCCCCTGCCCTTCTATTTCCTTATAGGAGCTTGGTTTTGTTTTTGTTTTCTTACCTTAATCAGCTGTTCGGCATGCCTATGGAGCCTTGCTGATGATCCCGGCTGCCTCTGGTGCCTGTAAATGAGGTTTAAAGAGCTGTGCTGTAGCACGTTTGGCGCACATGCGCGTGCAACAAACCTGTAGCAAAACCGGTAAGATTCCACCCCGATCCATAACAATCTGGAGCTGAACTTGCTTAAAACTATAGAGATGAGGGTGGATGTTAGGAGGAGTGCTTCTATTTTATCACCTCTTACTATATTTGATAGTGCAGTATCAGCAGTAGAGTCTTTCAATTTTTTGGCTTTTGTAATCTCCCAGGACTTCAAATCCTTAATATTAGAACCATCATTAAAAAGGCCAGACAAAGAATATACTTCCTGCATTAACTCAGGAAGTCCAGACTTCCTCAAGAACTGTTGATACAGTTTTACAGAGGAATTATTGAGTTTGTCATTTGTACTTCTATAAGTAAGTAAGTACGGACTCTAACGGATAGTAAAGTTTGCATGCCAAAACAACTAGATACAGGAATAGTTTTTTTACCTGTGACATCACTCTGCTCAATATCTAATTCTTAAGTGCTGTCTAATGTCTATGTATATTTCACCAGGTAGTACAATGGCAGTATTATTATTTATCTTTCTTATTATCTTCTTTCCTACCCACTTTATTGGTATGATGATGATGATGGTGATTCTGTTGCTTTACATGTACACTGATTGTATGTGTTGAATTACGCTTGGTCAAATAAAGTTCAATTGCATTTCAATATGAAACTTTAAACTGTAATTGGGCTACTTCCCACTTTTCTGTAAATGCAGATTGATTTAGACCAGGTCTGGTGAGTGCAAAAAGTTAAAAATCCTCACCCCCAATTTCTGACTATCATTTTGCATGAATGGAATTCCATTTAGTTGATTTCTGATTTTAGGCTGAAAAGAAATTACAGTACTAGATGGAATTGATGGACAGTTACATAGTCATCAATCCACATCCTTGGACTCCTTCCATCACCTTCCTTGCTTGATGTTATTTTTAAAAAGTGAATGTAAATCCCATTTTAAACAGTTACATTTTGATTTATTTTCCTCTGGAAATAAAATTAATAAGCTACCTGTAGTACAGGCTGGAACTGCAGGTGTTAATGTAATGCTTTCAATAACCGTAGAGAGAAAATATAAATGTTTTTCTCTGAGAAGAGAAAAAAACATCTTTTGAAATCTTTTGTATATCAATGAATCCTGAGCCTATCTCTGTGTGTTTATGGATCCTATGGCTTATTATGATGATTAGCTAAACTTGTTGATAATAAAATCTATGATCCCCTCACAGGAGTTTCCTGAAAGTGTGCCCTTTAACCCCTGGGCACGTTTTGGATACAGTTGTTCCTTTTCATAGTTGGCATGGTAACCAAGAGGCACTTACTGACAGATCAATGCATGGCCACATCAACATAACATTTTCAACTGAGTTCCCAGGAGGAGATTTCCTCCTAAATGTGTCATTCTGATTCAGATAACTAAATCAAGCTAAGCAGTGCAATGATAATGGATCACTTGCCTCATTAGCCAACTCCTGCTGTTCTCGCCTGCCAGGGAGCCCCTCTTTTAAAGCCTGGGCTTGGAAGCAAGGGACAAGCCTTCCATTATTTATTATTTTAGTGTGTTATTTTATGATGTCCTTCCCATTCATCGGGCTAAATTGGTGCTCAAAAGACAGAAAAGCTGAGAGATTGAGAGAGAGGGAAATGCAATATCATCCCAGAGAAAATTTACTAACAGTAAATTGAGTTTAATGAATTTGCACAAATAATCAATAAAGATTTGATTATGTTACAAACATAAATCAGTTAAAATGAGCATAAAATGTCTTCACCATTAACTCCTTAATCTTTCCCATCCCTGCCCTTTTCAGTTTCTCAAAATGTTCAATATCATAAAATAACATTTGATGTGTCTCCAGAAGGCTTATGCTCTTCTCGTGTTTAATTAAGACAACTTATTTCCAAATAGATCTGCACTCTAAATAATGACTTACATAAATCAATTAAAGGATCCCCTTAGCAAACATTTGGACATAGCCAAATATTTATGAATTCATTTATGTTTATACCTTGTTTTTCCTCCAGGCGATCATGGCGACATACCTAGCCTGCATCAAACTTAATTCCGTCCTCTCAACACTACTTTGAGATAAAGATGAAAGATGATAAGTGATTTAAATTCTGTAAGGCATTACTAATAAGGACATTGTGCTATGGCTGGGGAGACCCAGGTTTAAATATTCACAAGGCTTCATTAAGTAGTTTTGGCTTGAATGGGAAAGGTGAAAGTGGAGAAGAGGTGACCGGCAATTTATATCCAACATGGCACAAGTCCTAGTCCTGGAAGATGTGTACATGAGGATGGTGTAGAAGTTATGCTAGAAGAGCTTCCATGACAGAAATTACTCCCAAGTAGTTTCTGCATAATACATAACCTTTCAAAATGCAGACTTCTGGGAGGATTCATGCAGATAGATTGTATTTAAATCAAAAAGTATTCCTACTGTCTTCCTACTTTCCTGTACTTTGTATTTAAATGAGGAGTGGATATGTACTCTGAAAGTCAATTCCTAACTACATTCAATATACCTCTTAGTCCAATTTCAGAAGCCTTTTTCAAGTATTTAGTTCAACCCCCTGGCAAGAATGGCCTATTCTTTAGCTAATAATTCCCCTGTCAAAGAAGAAGGAGAATGGAGGGTAATTCAAAAGAGGGAGAAAAAAGAGGATATCACTAAAAAAAAAAGTTATGATAGTAGAAAAAACCAGGGTAACTCTGCAAATATGACTTTCTTTTTTCCCCATTGCTGACTTTTTGCTCTCACTGCCAATTTGTGTCTCCTGCAATTGATAACTTGAATCAGATATGGACACATGGAGGTTTAGAGTCGTCCAAAATATGCTATCCCATTTAAAATGTACAGTCATATAGACAAATATGGTCATGATTGGAGAATAAATACTCATATTTAATTTCAATTAAAAAAATTGAAATTAAATCAGTTTTCTTTTTTATTCTGGCTTCAATGAAAAGATTTGATTACATCAACAATGTGGGGATTGAGACCATTGGGAACACTTTATACTAGAAAGAAAAGCTAATAATTTTAAGCTGCCTTAGGTATGGATTGGGGATGAAAGCAACAGCAAGAAGTTGTGACAGAATAAAGAGGCGGCTGGGGCATATTTCTGTTGAGGTTAGTGCAAGTAGGAAAACCTGTTGGCTATAAGCCATTATTATTATATCTGTTTTTCAAACTGGAGGTGAAATATGTAATATCAGTTTTGAGTAAATATATGATTGATATTCAATTCTGCATAGACTTATTCAGCTGTTGCTTCTCAGCAATTCATATCAGCAATTTTACCTTCATCTAATCTTCCAAAACTAGTTTCTTAAATTGTAAAAATTGGTAGCTATATAGCTTAAGGGACACATGGTTTAAAATCTTTTTTATTCTGATTGTCATCTGTTTTTTGTGATCTTTGATCTCATATATACATAAAATATTTCCTCTTCTTTGTTGAGATATATCATATAATATATACCATTAATACTGAGTTCAGTTCTTTCAGTATCACATTCTATATAAAAAAAAGCCAAAGCAAGCAGAGTTTATTCTATTTCTAGTAAAATCTCTCAAACAATTTACATTCTTTTTATTAAAGTTAAAATAAGTAAATGAAAACTAGTCCTAAAGTCATTTGAGTATCAGGATACAATTTTCATTTTAAAACAATAATAATAAAAATTTCAAACAAAGACTAAGCATTAATCAAGACAATAAAATTGCACGTGCCAAAAACATGGAACATTATGATGACAAGTGAAATAGGCATCATGTTTAGAACTGCTGGAATTATGTATAGTGCAAACAACACTGCCATAAAGAAAAGCAAGATATCACTGCGTTTAAGGAAAGGCTGTACACTTTGGAAGCATAAAAACATATTTATAATGGGGAAAAGCATAACATTTTGTTGCAATCCCTGATTGTGTATCGAAAAATATTTATTAGCTCTTCCAAAATATTTCTGTACTAGCAAGCAGAATAAAAATCAGGTGGGAGACACTTGTTGCACTGTCCCCGAATATCTGTTTGCTTATATGAAAAAATGTTCAAGGTTTAGCTGTAGCTCCTTTGTTTTTACTAGTATGGTTCACAGATAAGGCCCTCTATTAAAGCTTAACTTACATTTTAAAAAGACCACTGTTGCTTTCTAAAATCTGTGGTTAGTTGTGCTGACATTATATCTGTGTTGCAAATGTCCAGATGATCACTAGATATAGAGGCAAAGAGCACTGTCCTAGCTGTTATCCTGTAGTCATCTGATGTTGGTAGAACAGAAATTATTGCCTTGGCTTTTTCTTTTGATTCCTTTTGTAATTATCTCCAACAGAAAATTTAACTTTTCATAGTATCAGGATATGAAGAGACATTTTCAACAAGCAGAAGCCCAAGAACACTTGGGTTTGGTCAATCATCAGTGTACTATTTTCAGGTTTGAGATTTCTAGCATCAACAAAAGGCAGAGGGAGGGAGAGGGAGAGAGAGGGAGAAGGAGAGAGGGAAAGAGACAAAAAGAATCCTTCTTCAAATGTTTATTTCATATACTTCATCCCTGTAGTTCTCTGACTGGCCATCATGCTATAAACCCATAGCAAACGTCTACCTTATCCCCATTTGAGCTGTCAAAAAGATTTTTCACTTTCACATCTGTGGATCATTTACCCCAAGCTGAAATTTCATAGATCTTGCAACCATCCCAAGAACTTAATTAAAATTACAGAAAAAATGAAATACAGATAAGTGGTTCAAAATGGCACATTCTGAGAAGATTTCAAATGTATTGTTCAGAGGAGGTATAATAAATAAGGATTGAATAGATATAAGAAATATCAGTCACTTAAAAACTCTCTAGCAGTAAGAAACAACATGATGAGTTGTTTTATTTAGTGCTCCTGAGTCTTTGATTCTAGATGCTGTGATATTTGGAAACAATTTTGAGTGCTTCATTTTAAAGTACTTGATAAAGGAAGAAGAATCTCATAAGTTTGCTCCACTGTTGTCATTATCCTACCAAGCAACTCAAAGTAAACATAATGCTGCATCTTTTTTGTTGTTGTTGCTTTCTGTCACTTTACTAGATTTAAAGTACTAGTTACAAATACATCCTTGAACACCCAAAGCAGTAAAAGAAGAAGAAGATGTGTGTGTGTGTGTGTGTGTGTGTAGATCTAGGTGTGTTCAGGTCTTTTCCCATGTAAGATTGATAATATCTTGGCAACGTTTCAGCGAGGTCCCACTCGCCATCCTCAGGCTGGTGTTTTCTGTTTTGTGCTAGTGCAAACAAAGCGTGATTGGAGTTGTCTTCTCTCTATAAATACTGGTTGGGGGTTTTGGTGTGCAGGGCTGGTTAGCTGTGTTGTTATTTCTTGATTGGTTGATGGAGTTAGCAGATTGGTTGGCTTTTTCATAAGATCATATGTGGCTGAGGTGTTGGCTGTGTGTCTGTTAGCCTGAATTAATCTCCAACAATGAACACTTCAACAAGAGAATAATCAGGGAAGCCATCAAAATAGAGAAACACCCCCATAACATGAATAAACATGACAATACCTCCCACATACCAGACATCTGGAAACTAACCTTCACCAACAAATGAGTCCCAGCCACGAAAACCAACATCGGACCCAAAGCTACACAAGACACCACTGCCAGCTGTTGCACTCCCCAACCCCAAAGCCAAACAAGCTGACACATGGCAAGAACACAGACCCAGACCTCAAACTCTAAGCCAGACCAAAACCCAGAATGCTACATCACAGCCACCCACTCAGGACATCACATCAGAAAACTCAGGAAATCACACCACAAGAACTCAAGAATCTGCAACACAGCAAACGACCCAAAAAATCACAGCACAAGAACAAAGACACCACAGCAATAAAACTCACAAGGTCATCAAACAACCCATTACCCAAGCTGTTACAATACAATAATGGAAAAGAGATCAAAACACAAACGACCTAGAAGATTACAATAACAACCCAGAAGATTACAATGCAGGACCAAAGACACCACAACAAAAGAACTTGCAAGGCCATCACACAACCCATTAAACCAACATTAACTCCATCAACTAATCAAGAGGCAGCAGCACAACCAACCAGCCCAGCACACCACGCCCTCCCACCAGTATTTATAGAGAGACAGCAGCTCCGGTCACACACTTCGTGCACTGGCAGGAAGCAGAAGGCACCAGCCTGAAGATGGCAAGTGGGATCTCACCGAAACGTTGCGAAGATATTCTCAAACTTACACGGGAAAAGACTTGAACAGACCTAGACCTGCATACCTGCACTCGTGAAAATCTACGAAAGCGCGCGTGCACACACACACACACACACACACCATTTTATTATTGCATCCTGTTTTCAGATATCAGTGCACAGTAGTCTACAGTGTATAAATGGATGGCAGTAATAGGTAATCATAAGATCCTTATACTGCTGAGAAGTTGCAGAGAAAGAGTATTGTCTTAATGCTCAGGTAATGTCATCCATCCCACTTATTTAATTAGCAAAGAAATACGCCTGCTTCATTTCCCCCCCCCCCCCCAAGAGTGTACTTTATTGAGAACAAAGCAATTACAGATTAGAGCAGGCAGTCTGTCGGCTTGGTATGAAAACAATGCAATTAACTTCTCCTTTTCCCCTGCAACCGCCCCACCCCACCCCACTTATCAGTCAATGTTCAATTAAAAGTGCTCAAGTTGTTTTGGAAATGGACCCTGAGTTTTTGGTCTTTCCCATCTCCGCATTCCTTTTGCTGACCTTGTGCTTGTTTGGTGTTCCTCAGAATCAGGGCTTTCTATGCTTCAAACCCCTCCCTCACCCCTCCCACCCCACTCCAATCTCTCTCCTTCCTGCCATTGCTTAGATGCAATGCGAGGCAAGCAGCAGAATGACATCTATGCCAGGTAGAAAAAACATGTGGATGCTCAGTATTAGAAAAAAAGAGTAGGATTTCAAATGAATTCTTAAATATGAAGACCACCTGAATTGCAATCAACTTGACAGCTGGATCCTAATTTGTAATTAAGAGTTAATAGATAGGAGGAAATGTTATTAGACCAAACTGTTTAAAGCAGAATACTTTCAAAAACTTTTCATCAGTGCACTTCCAGGGAAGCTATGACAGACTAAAGGTGGGGGTAAATTACTGAAGTTTGTTTTTGTCTTGAAGGACAGGAAATAATTTCTTTATATATGTTTTTTCTTTATTCTTTTTTCTTTTTCTGTGTACTTTTAATTTTTTTTTGTATTTATAAACTTTAATAAAAATACATAATAACTGTCTCCCTCTCCATTTCTTAGCTCTGCAAATTCACGTTTCTAATACAACAGCAAATGCTCTTCAAAGAATTGGTGGTTATAATTTGCAAGAAAGAGGAACTATAAGAATAAAGGTATGCCTTCCATAGAATCAAAGAATACTCTAGCTGAAAAGAGGGGAATGGTTTAGAAGAATAATTCATTAAAAGAAGATTTAGCAAGCCAGAATGCAATATATTCTACCCTATCTCCCCTATAGTTAAATGTTATGTGGAAAGCTTGTGATTGTGTGTCATTTTGGGATACTATTAAATTCCAGCTTTCATCAGAGCTAGTCACCATTGCTAAAACTGTGAAAGACAATGGAAACAGCAACACTGAAAATATGCCTTATTGCCCATCCCTATCTTAGGGCTTTGACAATACAACCACTGTTGATTGATCAATACTTTGAGCAATTATTAAGGTACAATTATGCTTTTTCAATACAAAAATATGCATGCGCCCAAATTGATGAGCTTTGTTTGAGAGATTGTAAAGTTTTATTTTACTCTAGCTTGGTTCTTTGGTTCTTTAATGTAGCCAGGAAACCTGAGCCTCACTCAACTGGGTCTCACTCTAACTAGACCCACCTTAGCATTTTTGTGAAATCAGACACAGATGTTGACCCTTTGTTGGGTCATTTAAGCAAGGAAGTTACAGAAATGATTGTAAATTCGAAATATTGGATGGCTTTTCAGAAAGATTGGGATAGTGAAAAGTGGCAGATCCAGGATTCCATTTTTTCTATTTCTACTCATTACCTTTCTTTGAAGGAATACTTTTAATCATGCTAAATGCTAATCCTTTCTATAAAGCTTGTAGTCTTCTAGGTCAGGAATCCTCAACCTCTGAACCACGGCCCACTAGCAGCCGTGGCCTATTTGGAATTGGGCCATGGGAGTGGCTGCTGAAGCATGTATGTGCATGTACAACTCGATTTGCATGAACGGTGGAGCAGTGAGCACTCATGTGCATGAGCACCAGCCTGCTGCTTGTGCAGCCTTGTTCCCTTCTTCTCCTTTCCCCCACAACTGAGCCAAGCCACAAAGTTTGGGGTTCACTGCTGTAGGCAATTTTATGGGTATTGATACCTACCACATATGAATAACTTTGCCTTTGATGTTATTTAAAATAGCTTTGTTTTTGTTGATTACTAGGGTAAAGGACAGCAAAGGACTTTTTGGCTGAAAGGAAAAGCTGGATTTGACATGCCACTGCCAGATTTCAACAGCAAGTTTCAACCACAGCTAAAGGGAAATGAGGAAGCAAAATACGTAGCTAAGAACTTTACTTGATCTAAACATATTAACTGAATATGATTTCCTAGTACTTAGGCATTTAAGTAAAAACACTTGTCTTTCCCCATCTTCTTAACTGTTATTTTAATTTGAATGTTTAACGTTTATCTGTATTTAACTTGCACCTGCTGTTTAGCCAATATTTTGGACACTTTATATTGTTGTAAACTATCTTAACTGTCAAATCGGTAGAAAGGAGGGAAATATATCTAATAGATTTCATTCAAAGAAGGTGCTTTGATGTAGATGGCAGCAGAAGCATAATACCTATCTGAAGTTTTGTAAAGCAGCTGTATCTTTTTCTGTGTTCATGCGGATGCCTTTTGCAGTTGCTGTACAGTCATAAAAAAAATGGCTGATTTAAACACTTGTAGTCTTTATGATCTACATTTGCTCCAGACTTTGAAGTAACATTGGGGAATTGATATCTAAAACACAGCACAGTCCTTCTAAATAGTAATATCATATTAACTGATTTTTCATAGTCATTTTGCTACCTTTTGGACAGACAACTCAAAACAAGTATAAAGCTCCTTTTCTTCCATAGGGCTAGAGCTTTTTGAAGTATTTATAAACTTACCATCTTCTAGAATTCATGTGTTCCAAACCTAAACTATTCATTATCAGAGAATAGACTCATAAATCACATTTAAATTAAAAAGAAATACCCATGGCTAAATAGTAGGATATTTTTTCCTTACCTTAAATTCCTCTTTTTATCCACTGTTACCATTTCTGTATAAGTACGTCACAAGGAAACTGTCACAAAGCCTCCTATTACTTATTGGATAGTATGTGTATATGCACAACATATTTCTTGTGTGTTTTTTGCTTTATGCAAATATATTTGATGTAATTTCAATGCGTAATATTATAGTATTAGGTGTGTACAGTTTGCTCTTTATACTAGTATCAGAAATAGTGTAATGACCTGCATGCTGTCTGTGAAGATGTTTTTGTATTTAAAAAAAATATGGCTAGCAAAAGGCATAACTAAGGAAATAGTCTAGCGAATCTCATCAGGCACAATGTAATTTATTGGAACATAAGCAAGCACTCCTTGAGGATATTTACTTAGAAATCAATTTATTGAAATATGTATTTTATTGCATAGTACAGATGTCAGTTCAGAATAGAATTTGAATTAGAAACAAAGCAATGATGAAATAGAAAAATATAAAGCTAATTATCCCACAAAGGTGCTTTCTCTAAAAGGCAACAAGACTTTTTTTAAAAAATACATTTCGTTGTCATCCAAAAGCTTCTTTGGAATACCTTATGGATAATCATGACCTGGGTGATTGAGAATCTCTATAGACATAAAGCTAATTATCTTTATTTAAAAAAAAAAAGATAAACTTTAAATATTCTTCCTGGATTCTTTTAAAAATATCTCATTGAAATTTTGTTTAAAGAAAAGCACTATATATGGTAATGTTGAAAAACTATTTAATTAAATAAAATGTATATTTTTCCTTCTGCCCTCATTCAAATTTCATTCTTCATGTTTTATTGCCATAAGAATATAAATTGTTTCAGATGTTTTGGTTCCAGTATTCTAACAAAATATACCAGTGAGTTCATTTTGTAATTTAAGACTGATTTTAAAAATGACATATTCATTTGTCTTCTACAATTATTAAATATGGATTAAGCACATGAATCAAAATGGTGGTTTTCTTACTCTTTTTGTTTTCATTTGTCCATCTTTTAAAAAAATGATATTGTAGTTTGTATATTAGTTCAGAAAAGTCATATTGAAAATAATAACAGTTTATAATGAGCTTGTGTAATTATTTCCTTTTTATGTTCTCAAGTGTATGTTTATTCTCTTAATACTGTTAACCCATTTATTTCAACGAGCCGGCCTGGCCTGATACCGGAGGGTTAATTAATTTTTTAAATTTAAATTTTAAATTT
>JAEANM010010714.1:0-15653 GCA_017656035.1 Myanophis thanlyinensis
ACTGAAGTTCTAATTTAATATTTTTTTTCCTTTCTTGATGTTTTACCTTTAATCAATGCCTTGTGAGAGTATCAGCTTTCTATATGAAACTGTTAAATATAATGAAATGTTATTGCAGCATGTTTACAAAATCATAGTTCGAGAACTTTGTATTTTTCTAAAGCCTGACCACAACTTAATTACCTGCAGGACATTCCAGCTTGCAAATGTTAAGCCTGGTTCTTCTTCTCTACAGCTACATCATCTATTGCAAGGACGCTGAGCTTTGCGCATGCCACAACAGGGTTTTCTTTCCAAAAGGCAGCATTGGGCTTTTAAGCATGACCTTTCTTTTAATTAAACATTTGTTTTGGTGCTAATGATTAGGTTGTCTTCATGCTTCCCTTTCTGATTATCTTCATCTCCCCACATGTTTGCCAGAGCTGCAAAGCCAAGGATGCAATGCAGGAATAAGTGCAAGAGATTTGTTTGAAGGAGGCAAGATATATTTAACAGAAGAACAAAAACTGCAACAAGTGCACAGAGGGAAGGAGCCATTCAATACTTCATTGCCACAATTTCTTTTCAAGCAACTTTGAAATGACAACATTAAGAGACAATACAGAAATTTCAAACTCATTCAATATGTACAAACTGCATAGTAAGGCAACATTTTTAATTACTTTGTGACTTAGCTCTGAAAACAAAATGAACACAAAGCAACCTCATTTGATCCACTGTATCAAACCGGGAAACACGCATCTTATATCCAATACAGGATACCAGCCATGCAATCAAACAACAAATCCAAAGGAAATCTGGGGACAAATTTTGCCCCTGATGACAGGGCCAAAATATAAGAAAGCACTTCCCACCCAATAATAAAATCCTAATACATTTATCAAGTTCCAGGCTCTCGTGTTTAAAAAGAGCCAGTTTCAATCCTAACTTTCATTTTATTTCTACAAAATCTTCCCAGGATCCAGAAGCTTGACATCCATCTCTTATCTAAAGTTCCTTTGTTGCTAATTTATTTTCCTTACAAAAACAAATTTGATATTAACACTCAAACAACACATTTGGAAATTCATAACAAAAACACAAGGCTGCATTTATTACATTCAGTTGATTAACTGAGTTTGAATGCCACGCTGGATTAGGCTGTGTTGAGAAACTATTTCCTTCCCATAGAATTTTCTATAATTTAATTCAAGATAAACAAACATCATTATATCTTTAAGGTCAATTTCGAAATATTACAACTTTGACAGTTCTCATCTCGTTTTTAAACAGCCAAATTAAGTGAAACTTAAATAACAAAAAAGTATTACATACTGTAAATTGGCTGTTATATTTGGAATAACAGATCTGAAAATTCTGCTGGGCAAAGTATTTGAGATATTTCTTTTTGTTTCCACAGCTTACAGCTTTTCCTCCTTCACAAAACATAGAAATGTGCCACGATAATAAAGTGAGTGTGGAAGGTGTTCAGGAGGGACAGAGAATGAAGTTTGCCCAGAGTAGAGCTTTAAAATGTAAACAAAGGCAATACTTGGAAGAAACTGTTAACAAGGTGTCAACATTGTGAGAAATTCTGGTACTGGTAAAAGGTAAGAAATGAGATCCAACAAAGACATTCTTTCTTCTAAAAAAAAAAAAAAAAAAAAACCCACATTTTCTGTTCATGAATAATCACACACAAATTTGAATTGCTTCTGAAGCTTTCTGTGGAACACGCAAGCACAGGCTTCCTAGAAGGATCTATCCACACGGTCTCATTGACGGAGACCTTCTACACAGATTTCCATCTTTGTGATGATATTAGTTCACCAGGAGAACGTTGTCTCCCTCTCGCAAACAAAAAGGTCCTGAATCTACTCACCTGTATTAGCAGGTAAGGGAACTGCAAAAGACGGCATCCGTCTCTTGACTCCAAATGCTAATTACAGGAAGGGTCTGGGCTGCAATCTAAGTTGTTGTTTTTTTACACTGGAACACAGCATGTTGGGAGACTTTTGTTCATAGTTTACATTAAAAGAGGATCAAAAATTGGACCTACTTATTTACTCACTCTCAACCCCCTTTTAATATTAAGAGGGTCCATGATACTACTCAATGGCAAAGATTTATAAAAATTCAATATACTGCAAAGGGAGTGAATTCTTTTCACAGAAATGTAAAATACAGACAATCAGACACACGTTACAAAAGTTGTCTCCTACAATGTTTATACATGAGAATCAAATTACATGAACAGTAGAGTGAGTTGATTGTGAAATGGGTGGCTATGTAAATAGAGTTATAAATAATAAATGAGCATTAGACACTCAGTCTTTCCACAATAAAATTACTGATTATGTTCCTGTTATCCACCATTTAATTGTTGCTGTTTGCTGTATTATTTAGTCTACTTTTAACTATGATGTTTTACTGGTGTATTTTATTACGGTGATATCTTTGGGTTATTCGTATTGTCTTTTTAAATTACGTATGGCATCCTCAAAGCATAAATTATAAAAATAACTAATCCTTGGTAATTCTGGACTGAACTATTTTTCCACAATACCAAAGCAAAACCTTGTTTGCTCACTGCAATCAATCCATACCGATAAATGTTCTCTTCATAAGAAGGGCTCAGACATGCTGATTTTAGCCTCCTAAAAATATAAAATAGTAAACAACCAGATAAAAACAAATCAGGCTGCTAAAACCTCCTGTTAAAAAGTGAAAAAGGACCAGTCCTATTCCCCCCCCCCCCCCATGGCCACTACTATTCTGGGTGGCTCTGGGTCTCCCTGCTCCTAGGCCAGGCATGCAGGAGGGCCACCCCATGAATCACTCATGCCAACCTGCCTGCTGTGACAAGTCCGTGGCCTAATAATCTTTGAGGGCAGGGCCGCCCGGAGAAGGCCCACCCCATGGAGCATTTTCAGGGAGGAAACTGACTTGCTAAGTGTCTGTGGCAAAGTGCTGCAAAACACTCAGAAAGAGAGCCCGCTTTCTAAAAATGTGTAAAGTAAGAATGGTTGTTTCAAATCGCTAAAGAGAATTCATCTGGTATGTGCCATTTCCTTATACTCAAAACAGAAACAAATTACAAAAACCAATTTCTGTCTACACGTATAGATTGTACTATTACCCTTCCCACACGAATGTAACAAGCCAGTCTATAATAATTACAGCCAAACTATTTCAGGCACCAAAACTGCTAGATTGAATAGTATATCTAAACAGTGTTTCTGCATTGCCACAATTTAAGTGATTGCCTCTTAATTTTTAAATAATCTGAGATAAATAAGTTTATTGCAGAATCCAATAACTTTATTATTATAATTTTATTGCTTTATGTCCATTTTTCTATAGAAATAAAAATTTTCACACATTTCCTTGTTTACGCTAGATATTCCCTGTGAAGAACATATATAACAATTACAATATTACAACAAATAACAGGTATATGTGAAAAATACACATGATAAAGCAGTTCCATTGTATTGTGCCATTCTTATATCTGAATAAATAGGACTTCAGCCATGAACAAACATAGGAAAACCTGAACTAAAACTTTTTCCAGGAATCCAGCAGAGCCACACAGGAATATGAACATCGCCGAAGACCAAAGGAGATTAAAAATAAAAGAGAGATGCTGCAGTACGCACCCTCTCACAAGCCACTTAAAATGGATTTTGCAAACTTAAAATGAGCATTCAGGTAGTCCTTGACTTACAACCACAATTGGGCCCAAAGTTTCTGTTATTAAATAAGACATTTCTGCCCCATTTAACTCTTGTCACAGTTAAGTGGATCACTGCAGTTGCATTAACACGGTCGTTAAGTGAATCTGGCTTCCCCATTGGCTTTGCTGTTTGGAAAGTTACAAAAAGCGATCACAGGACCGACGGAACACTGCAACAGCCATGGAGGCAGCCTCTGAATTTTGCTCACATGACCGTGGAGATGCTGCAATTGTGGTAAGGGTGAAAAAAGGTCAAAAGTAACTTTTTTCAGTGCTGTTTTAGCTTTGAATGGTCACTAAATGAACTGTTGTAAGTCAAGGACTACCTGTATTGTAATTTTGCAAATAGTAACTATGTAAAATTCAATTCTGCCTTCATCTGGACAGAAAATTGGCCCCTGGAAAGGCAGAAACCCAGGAAATAGTTATTATAATTTTCAGTATAGCAAAACATCAGTTGCAACTTCTCTTATTATAAAACCTACTAAATTCTGTGTTAAATCTGTACTGACGATTCACACTTTACATGCTGTCTAATATTTATCAAAAGTATTTTCACCCTGCAAATGCCAGTGAGGAGTTAAGATTTTTAATAAACCACTCTGAGCGTGTAAACGTGAACAAAGGGGGTGAAGGCTGGCGAATGAGAGGAAGGCAGGTCAGTCCTTACCTCACAAGTTTAGACAGGCCGAGGGAACAGCCACCCTGGGGGGCCCCAGCATCTCTTTCTGGGAAGCAGGGCCCCGATGGGGACGGGGACTGACGGCAGGGCGAAGGCAGGCAGGGAACCGTACTGAAGGAAAAGCGGAGCAAGAAAGCCGGTCTAGGCCCCCAGGGGCGAAGGAGGAAGCGTGGTGTTTGGAGGACCAGGATTTGGCAAGGAAGCTTCTGGAAGGCCATGGGGGTCTTGACGGCAGCCTAGTTTCCGCCTAGGCATATTTTATTTACTGGGGAGAGCAGAGGACCCACAAACTGCACCGCTCTCCCCTCAATGGGAATGGGGCAAAGTACCTCCGTTCTCAGGGAAGAGCGGGAAGGCTTCGGGTTCGAGGCGCCAACACCTCTCCTCTCTTTGTGGCCACCCTGAGCTTATCTAAACGGGTGAGGAAAACAGCAGCGGGACTTGGTGTTGCCGCCTTGGGTTATTATTTTTATGATGAATAGAACAAATGTAAAATTATCAGAACAGGAAATCGAATGTTTAGAATTTAAAAAACCTTCAGAGGGAAAAATCCTGCAGATGGCCCCTCCCCAATGGAAACCACGGAAGGAGGCCAAGCTTTTAAACCTGGGACGGCAAGCGGGGCCCCCCCATACACCCCCCCGGGGCCCCCCCTGGATCGCCTGGACCGACCAGAGCAGCGCCTGACCCCCCCCTCCCCTCCCCTCTCCCCCCCCCCGGCGGAGAAAGGGAAAGGGAGGCCGGGGAGGAGGAAGAGGAGGAAGAGGAAGAGGAGGCCGCTGTTGCTGCTGCTGCTGCTTCCCCGGGCAGGGGCCCAAATCCAGGCGCCCACCCCCACCCCCCCCCCCCCCCCCCCTCCACTGGGAGCCCCTGCCGGGGGTGGGGGAGGGGAGGGGGCTTCCTCCCTCCCTCCCTCCCTCCCTCCGCTTCCCGGGAAGGGGCGCCGCGTCTCTCCCAAGGCCTCCGGGGCAGCCATAAGGGGAGTGGGGGCAGGGTACCCCCCTCCTCCTCCTCCGCCCCCTCGGGGGAAGAGAGAGCGAGAGTGGGGGGGGAGGGGCGAGAGTGGGGGGGGAGGGGCTCTAGCGGGGGGGGCGCCCCCTCCCTCCCTCCGTCCCTCCCTCCCCCTCCCTCTGGCTCACCACTTCGCGGGCTCTGGCGGAGAAGCCTCCCTTGCCGCGGGGCGCCCGCCTGGGCCAGAGGAGGGCGGCGGCGGGGGTCTCGGCTCCTCCGGGAGGGACGCCCAGCGCCTTGTTCCGCGTCTTCACCGTCTTGACGGAGGCCTTGAAGAGCGCCGTGATGTCCGCCGCCGCCGCCATGACGGGAGGGAGGGAGGGGGGGAGGGGCTGGGCCTTGAAGGGGGAGGGGAGGGGGCTGGGCCAGGGGAGGGGAGGGGGCTTTCTCCCTCCGCCCATTCCTGCCCGCAGGCCCCCCCTCCCCGCGCCCTCTGGTGGGGGGGGGTCCTCTGAAAGGGGCCCGATCCTCCCCGGATCCTTTCCGGCTGCTCCTTCGGAGAGAAGGGCGTTGTGGGGTGGCGGGCGGGGGGGGACTCCGTTGCAAAGGTTTGTTTCGAAGAAGGTTGCAAGTTGTCCTCCACTTACAACAGCCCATCATCCAGCGACCATCCAGAGTCTCCACGGCTCGGAAAGGAGCGACCGGCAGCTGCCCCCTCACCCTGCCACCCCAGGTCAGGCAATCATCCCCTACTGCGATTCTCTGACAAGCAAAGTCAACGGGGGAGCCGGATTCATTTAACGACCCTGACACTAAGTCAACAACTGCAGTGATTCTCTTAACATTTGTGGCCAGAAAGGTCGTAAAATGGGGCAAAACTCGCCCAATAAATGTCTGCTTAGCAACAGAAATGTTGGGCTCCATTGTGGTGTAAGTTGCACAAAGAATTACATGTATTTATGTAAACTATAATATATAATCCCAGAGAGTTATGCTTTACTGCTTTAGTGAAGATCCCCAGTGTTTAGACCTACCAGTGGTAGCAATTGGGGGGCTTTCTTACTGGAGCAAAGTTATTTTTTCCCTGATTTTGTAATAAGATTGCATTTTATTAACGTATTCCATACTTTTCTGGCCTGGGAAGAAGAATAGCTCACAGCGGGGAGCCAATTTAATGCTAAATTTTATCTTAGACAGAGGTAGCTTACTCTGCTCCCTCAAAATCAAGGTTTGTCAGCAAAAGAAACAATCCTGTTAGGATTTTTTTTTTCTTTTCCTGCCGGTAGTAATATCAGACGCAACTGTTGGCCTGTGTTCAAAATAAGCTGAGTTAACTTTGTAGAAGTAAATACAAATTATTTTCGGGAAAGCTGGAAAACATCTTGCTTATCAAACTCCCTGAAATTTGTGCAGAGTGTGCAAGAAACGCGACACCCCCCCCCCTCTGTTGGGAGGCATTGGGCTCCTCATTCAGAGTCTTCTGGAAATGGATGAGAGCAACCCAGGAGGTTGCACACTGTATCTGCATCAGGCAACCTTCCCATACAACCCTCTGCTTTTCTATATCTTCATTTGTGTCTTGGACGAAGATGTGGAGAAACTGCTTTTTTGAATTTGCAGGTTTAGGGACACAGGATTGGAATGGAAAGCTACTACTTTAGAAGAGGAAAATATATATATCAAAACTACATGGAGGTTAGAGAAACTGGCTGAAAGTAACATGTGCCGAGCAAGCGCAGAGTTCTTGGCTTAGAAATGAAATGCACATGTACACTCTAAACAATTAGGCAACTGAGCATATTGAAAAGAAGAGTGGCAACGTTGGTCACTGATATATTTTTTGAAATGTCAAAAGTATTTATTTGTACATTTTGAGTTTTGATTATTATTCTCACTTCAACAGATGCAAAAAAGAAGTGAGATGGGCAAATTTTCATTTTTCATTTAGTTGCATAATAATAATGCACACTAACAGTTGCCCAATGATTGTGCATATATATTCTCCTAAGAAAGCTAACACCTCAGTTTTACTTTCTTAAATATTCAGGTTTGAGGTTTATTAACATTTTGGATTGACCGAGAGCACTATAGTTGTTCAATAAAATTAATCCTCCAAAATACAATTTGCCTAATAATTGTGCAAACAGTGTATAGGATGGAAAAATGCCAAGATGTTTCCAAGGGGGAGCCTCTACAATACCCTGACAGAAGGGGAGAAGAGAAAACTCCTTACTGCCCGTTTAAATATGGTGACATCCCAACTTTAAGGACAGACATTTTACATGAAGAACGGGGAGCCTGGGAAATATTTTGCCACTTGCAAGATGAAATGGGGGAAAGAGGAAAGCACTTTTTTTTAAATTTTGCTCAGTGCTGGCCCAATTCCAGGTTTAGAAAGGTTTTGTTTTCAGTTCCATAAACACCATGAAATCTATGCAGAATCTTCCAGGTGAGACCAGGCTGCACTTCTTGGACCCGCAGTAAGGCCGCTAGAGCACAAGGTCACCACTTTGGCTTCAGCAGGTGCAACTGTTGCACGACCTGCTAAACACACATTGAATATTATGTTTATAAATCAGTAATAGATGTCATCATGCAAGGAAGATGGGCAGTTAAGAAATATGAAATATAAATAAATATGCCAGGATACAGAACATCTTGTTTCTATTTTTGCTGTAGGCTTTTCCAAAACTTCCTGTATTCGTGAATCAATCACTCCAGACTTCTGCATTTAGAGTCTGAGATCACCAAACTTTTCTTTGGTTACCTGTCTATCGATCAGTTGTATCATCCATCTTCTGTGTCTTTCTCTCTCCATGCACATATTCTGTTCACTGAAACATATTTCCAATCAGAATAGAACAGAAGGGAGCAGAATTCTGCATTGGCCAAGTGTGATTGGACACATGGAAATCTCGGGATCATTAGACACACCTGTTGTCACTTGGGGGAGGAGAAAAGGCTGCCTCCTCCTTCAAGAAGTAGTTTATTCCTGTCCTGTACACACACATGTACACACACACTGCCGCCGCCGCCACCACCACCACCCATGTTCTTCCAGGGCCTCCTGAAGCCTGAAAGGAATGTCGCCTCTGCCCACCTCCCGCCCTCCATGACTGGTCTCCGAAAAGGGCCCCTCTCTTACCTGCAAAGTGGGAACCCCAGCCAGGGATTTAGCCTTCTGGAGCAGGACTGGGTGCTCTCTTGAGCACTCACCCTCCACAAATAAAAGATGAAAGTCCCAGGACTCCTTTGTAACTTTAAATGGGAGGCTGGGTGTCAGGAAGCTTTTCCTTGAATTAAAGTTGTGTGTGTGGGGGGGGGGGGGGACGACGACAAATCCGTGTGTTTGTGAGGCCACTAGAGGGCGCTGAAAGAAAAACTTCCTGAGCCTAAAGAGTCTCAATATTGTAAACTCCATCCCCGAAAGCTGGGAGCGTTTGTCCCCCGATATGGCAATGGGAAGGTGGCCAAGGGGACCTCCAAGGACTGCCAGGAAGTGCTGACTCTGAAGTTTTACCACCAGAACAGCTGCTGGTGTCCATACCGAATCTTGCTGTACAGGAGACACGAGTTGCCTGCCTTCTCTCCCGGCAAGGTTGTGCAATGGGAATCATCATCCCCGTTCGCTCCAGGGCCCTGTGCCCCTCTCTCTGGGGCCATGAAACTCCCAGGACAGGGCTGTCTCTTAGGCATCTGTTCCATCTTCCCAAACCGCGGTTTGTTATTTTCATAGTAGCCCTTTGCCGCTCATGATGTCTCATAACAGCCTGGGGGTCCCTACCAAAAGAGCGCCTGCACAGCCCTTGTGTAAAAGAGGCAAGAAAAGAAGGCTCCGTGCTTGCAGGGTTTGACTTGGGGCGGGGGTGGGGGTGGGTGGGGAGGCAACTGAAGGGCCCTTGGCTTCTGCTCTGCGGAGGGAGGGGGCCCGGCTCAGGCTCGCCATTTCTTAGGAGGAGGAGAAAGGGGTATGTACAATGGCGATGGCAAGAAATGCCTTTTTTCATTTAATTTGATGTTTATTTGAATTCTTTTGTTATTGGTCATTTGGCTTACCCTCTGAAGTACGATACCATCGAAAACACTGGAAGAAGAGGAGGAGGATTTTGGCAAATTGTGGCTCTAGAGCCCCTAGGAAAATAACAATCATCCTTGGTGGATATAATGAGGAGGTGTCTTATTACATAATTGAGGAGACAGTCTTGGTTATAGGCATGTTGGTTCACTTTTCACACTAAATTAATCATAATAAGCATCTGTTTTGAATAAAGAGAGTTTTGTGATAATTCAACCATGACCTCTCTGGAAGCCCAAACAGTTTTGCCTCACTTTCTCAGTCTGGATTACTCTTTTGAAATGTTCCTTCTTTGCTTTAGGATAATCACTGTGTTAACATGAACTGATTAATCCCATCAGCCTAACATTGATATTATGACTGAAGTGGACATTTTCCAGCAAATTTCTGGCGGTGACACCATCGGTTTCATCACCGCATCTGAAGAAACTCAGTGGTGCTTACAGCATCATTAGCTTCATGTCTGCACAGAAAACCCTAAGCAATAATGTGCACCCTTCCCTCCCCTAAATGTGAGTTGTGGTGTCACACTCTGGGAGACAAGAGTGGGGAACTCTAATTGCCATTGTGGGCCCTGATTAATGTTGGGAATGGGATCTGCTAGAAACATACCGTTAGGACTTCAGGAGCCCATTTTCCAAATCCAGACCAGAAGTGGGGATGGGGGGTAGCTATAACATTGCCCCCGTCTCCAGATGGTCTGGACCTGGGAAGGCTCACTCCGATGCCCGCCTTGGCGGGACCTTTCTTCTTATGGTGGGCCTGGGTCTCCTTCAGCATCAGGTACAACTTTTCTTTAGCTTCCATTGCTGGCTTTGTTGTTTGGACCACGTGGATGGCACAAGAAATCATGCCAGCTTTCATCTTGTTTAGGTGCCAGCCAAAGTGTTACAAAAACAGGTGCTGGGGAAAAAACAGAGGACTCTACTCACTAGGACAGCCCTGAGATTTGCACTTCAAAGAGAATCCCAAAATGGAGACACCATTTGTCTTGGGTGTCAGACTATACCAAATCTTCAGGGACAAAGCCAATGTCTCTTATTAGCAAACCGGGCGCGGTCTTTTTGGGGGAGGGGCGCGCGGCAGGGCTTCATTTCCGCCACTGCTCGAGCGACCTTTTACTGTCTCTCCTTGGGGGGGGGGGGGTGTCCCTATTCTCTCCGGCAGCATTTCAGCACTCTTCCCAACCCTTCGGTCCGCCACCTTCTCAGCGAAATAAGAGCGAGCGCACCGCCTGGCCCGCTTCAGCCTCCCGCTCGGCCGGGAAGGATCTGGGTCCCAATCAGCGGCCAGGAGCTCACGGATGGTCTGCCGCGTCTCGGCCGGTGGTGGTGTGGCCACTCGGCTGGCCAGGGTGAGGGTCCCGGCAGGGCCGGGCGGAGGAGAAGGGCCGGCGGCCTCGGGAGGCGCCGCCGAGCCTGGCTCTGCGCTCCGGGCGAGCGAGCGAGCGAGCGAGCGAGCTCGTCAGCCTGATTAGCACTTCAAAGCCGGGCTTCTCCCCTTCCCTCAGCAGAAGCAATTGGGGGGTGCGGGAAGGAGGGGGCTGGGCGTGTCGGACGGAGGTGACAGGACGCGAGGCATCTTCATTGATCCCTTTGTGGGCAGCGACAGTGATGGAGGCGAGGGGACGGCCGCCTACCTGCCCCCGGGATTGGCCGGGGCTGAAAGGAAGAAGGGGGTATAATTAACGGAGAGTTAATATCGGCCCTGTTGGGCGTCCGAGGAGCACAATAGGGTAGGCTGCCCAAAAGGAACAAAGTGATGGAGACTTCTTTGACGGCTTAAACGGGAGAGGCAACTGTGTAATTAGCTGACAGTTGGAAAAGAGCCGGCTAAAGAAGTCCGGCGGGAGGGGAGGGGAGGGGGGCTTTAAGGAGAGCAAAGGAATTCCTGGAAAGGAACACTGGGGAGGCACCAACAGTAACCCGGAGAGGGAGTGGGGCAGGGAGTGTTTATCTAGGAAAAGGAACCTTTCCAGGGCACTCTTGTTTGTTATCATCTGCTTTAGGTCTTGCAGGTTTCTTTATCACTGGCTGCACCTAAACTAGCCACTGGATCTCCCCTGGGTGAGCAGCAGCAACAACAGAGGCAGAGGGGTGGGGAGCCCCACATTAAGGAAGCTCTGAGGGTTCAGGGCAGGGCCCCTGAGTTGGCTCACTGGACCTAGCTGCAGATCTGCCAAAATCAAGGCACCTCACTCACTCACCTTCTTTGGGATTCTGGTATTTTCTCCTGACCTGTCCCCAAATAAACCTTTTTCTAGAAGTTAACTGTGTGCTTTTAAAGGAGGATTTCTCTTTTTAGGGTGTTCTCAGGGGTTTTCTTGTGATATCTGCTGAAGTCTGCATTTCTGGGCAAGAAAAGGCAAAGGGTCTTACAGCTGAAGAAACTGAATTGGTTGAATGGGGATGCGGGTGGCCAGTTCATGGAATTGGCACTGATGGGATCAGCCATGCTGAAAAAGCTTAGAGCAAAATAATTATTCCTCCTTCCAGAATAGCTCAAATTCATACTCAAGTATTTGCTGTGCACAATAATATTTCAAATGCAAATAAAAACAAAATTAAGTCACCAATAGTCTAAAAGCAGTTAAAGACTACAAACTAAGCAGTGAATAGCTACAGTAAATGTGTGTTACCCATTAAAAAGACTTTAAAAACCTAAGGACATTAACAATTTATGAAAAAGTTGGAAATGTTTTCATTCACCTATCTAATATTTAAAGATATCAAAACACAAACGTCTCAAAATACAGCCAAACAGATTCATATTTCTTCTTTCCATTGCTTCCACATCAAGTAAGGACTTGAGAACCAAAATCTTAAACTTTGCTCAGAGATGCACTAGAAAACTGGAATGTGTGAATTAGGATGATTGTGGTTTTTCAAATTGTAACTTCTGGCTGTGAAAGTTTGACCACCTGAAGGGCCGAACAAAGAGAAAGTGTCACCTGCCAACCATGTTACTGAAGAAAAAGCTTGGGAAGAGCTTGGACCACAAAAAGAATAAATAATTCATTTGTCAATGAAGTGAAACCAGATTTCTGTTGCAAACATTAATATATAACTGAAGTTTACATGTTTTGCACACATAATGAGAAGGCAAAGATTCCCAGAGAAGATTTTGATGCTTAGAAAAATTGAGAGCAGATAAAAGAAGGCCAGGTGAGCTACTATGACAGAGAGTACAAGCAAGCATTTCGAGGAACTCTGAGTTAGTATTTGATATTGGTATTTGATAGCCCTTCCAACGGATGTCACGCAGGCCATGAAAAACATGATTTTGGGTTATGACTGAATCACAACTACAAAACCATTTCTCAGCTGTAACAATTTAGATGGCCACTGGATGGCAGCAATCAACCAGCCCTTTCTATATCTTGTTACTGCCATCTAAAGGATAGCTGTATTTTTGCAATCAAAATAGGGTGGCGCTATTTTAATTCCAGCTCTAGTATAAGAAAACTAGCACTGCTCTGTTATGTTACAGGATGTCTGATATTTATACTTGCTGACATTCTCACAACTGCATTTTGTAATTTTTGGATCTGTCACAAAGGCTGTCCATAAAAGATACATTGTTAACACCTGCCTGAAAGATTACCCTGGCGTGGGTCCTTTGGAGTCAGGTATCATTATTCTGAAATACCCCAAAGAGTCATCCCAGCCAACCTCTGCACACGGAGGACTAAGTTGGATCGAGGAGTCGTTAGTGTTTTGAATCAAAATAATATTTTCATAAACAGGGAATATTGATTCTCTACCAGCACGAAGGTAAGACAACTCTTGCCCTTAACACCGGTTTCTGGGGAACAAAAGGAAAAGGAGCTGCTGACCATCGGGGCTGGGGAGCTTTCCGGGGGCTTGTGGCTGACCACTGCAGTGGACTGGGGGGACCAAGACCTCCTCCGTCCTCAGGGCTCCCATAAGCAGAGCAAGGGAAGGGAGAAGGTGCCAGATGTTTGCAGGGGGGGGAAGCTGAGGGTTTATGCTGTGGGTCAGGCCTGCTTCCTTGCCAGCCTCCTGCCATGCCTCGAACCAGCCGGGAAAGAGGCCTTCCCAGGCATTCACAGGGGGGCTTGGGAAAAGCCAGCCCTTGTCTTGGAAGGAAGGGGGTCCCCTTGTGCTGGCTTTGGAAAGCCACACCCTGTGGTGGAGGAATGATCCAAAGGAGAGTCCTCCATTTATGTCCCTCTTTTCTGGCCACCAAGAGAAACAACCTCAGTCCCGTGACTGGCCATGCTCCAAGACCAGAGGAGGAAGAGGATGAGAAGCTATCAGAAAGCAGCTGAAAGTGGCGGGTGCTTTGATTACTGGCTCATGACGGCCACTTACATGCTGTTTCTCCCTATAGCTGGAACTTGTTTATTTAGCCTGTTTTGGCATACAGTGTCAGGGAAACCTACAAATGGTGGACCCAACGCAGTTCTGACAGCTTCAGTTGCTAGTTCATTCTGTTCAACACTTGCCTCCCCATCCTTGGTGCAGTGCGGCTGGGTGTGGGCAGGGGACTAGCTTGCACCAGCTGACCAGCAGTGCTTGAGTTGCTGGCTTTTTTCCAGGCTGCTCCATTTCGCCTTGTGTCGTGTTGCCTTGTGTCTGGCCAGGTCCAGTGCTGGCTTCTGCTCTCAGCACACCTGGATGCAGTTTGGTTTTCCCCAGCAAAGTGCTACCCGTTCACAATGTTGCATGTTTCTGAACTGCTGGGAGGGTAGGAGTTGGGCGCTCATCCCGTCTCAAAGAGCCAGGCCTGAACTGCTGGAGCGGAGGCCATTTCTGGCTGGCAGTTTCAGGGTCCCCTTACAGCTGGCACTGTTGAGATATACAAACCAAAACCCTGCCTCTGGTCTCAGAAGACAGATAGTGAAGATCTTATCAGACAAGCACTGTTAATTTTATTTTTATACTTACCAAATGTGTTAGTCCATTGATTTCATAATACATCAGAGTGGCAAAATTAGAGTGGTATTAAAAGCAAACTGATCCAATAAGGAACCGCAAAGAGTTATCAGTGCCCAGGTAAAACAAAAAATCCAACGTACCTTTGGCATACAACATGCCCACCGAGTATCAGATGCCCAGCACCCACCTACCCTCTCCCAAGCGAGGGGGAAAGAGGCCTGCCTGGATTTCTGGGGAGGCGGTGTCCCAGAAGGCAGAGCTGTGAAGAGAAGATCCTCTCCTTGGGTCCCCTCACAAGGGTTTAAGCAATGGGACTTTAAGCAGACCAAGAATGGGCAGACATGAAGGGAGATTGATAGCCCCTCAGAGCAATCCTTTTAAAAACTACTCTATTAGGACATTTTCACCAGGTACAGATGCATCCATTCACACGTGCAGGAAGGAAGAGAAGTCAGCACACAGAGATGAGAGAAGGGAGCTTCTCCTCCATTGCAAGCAGGGAAAAGGATCCAAGAAGCCGTGGCTGGAGAGCAACAGCAGAGAAAAGTTGAGGTCAACCTGATCTGGCAGCAGAAAACCTGAGACCTCTGCTCCCCGACCCCCGGTTCCCTCCACCCACCCGGCCCAAGTAAAGACCTCAAATGGGGACAGAACTCATGTTCCACTTTGCTGCTGAGGGAGAAAAGGATCCAGATAGCATCCTTTCCTGACAGGGATGAGGCCCTGCTATGGTCCAGGACTCCATCCACAAGGGGCCTGTCTGTCTGCCTGTCTGTCTGTCTGTCTGTCTTGTCTCCAATCAAAATACGGCTTTATCACAGCACCTGCAAGATAATATTAAACAGCCGGAATAAATATTTTCCCAAAATGAACACAGAGCTGAGAAAGCCAGATTCTAGCCATTGTCTTTTCAGCTTTCAGCAGGGTTAGTCCAGCAAGGGGAGGCCCAAAAGAAACACCTTTTACGGGAAATGTGGACAGATAACACTTTTCCTCCATCTTTATAGGGTGCCATAGAGCTGACCACTGACCACTGAAGCTTGTGGCAGCTCACTTTCCATAGTTTATGGATTAGTGGTGTGTTAATCACAGTTTTAAGATAACTAAAGAACAAGAGTTTTTTTTAAAAAAAGTCAACCCACCAAAATTGTTCCAGATGTGCCAGTTCTTTGCTGATTACCGAGTCTGGGCCAGGAAGATGAAATGGAGTCTCCTCAGCAGAGGGGAGACTTTTATCTCTGCCCGGGAGGTAAACAAACATGCTTGGTTGGTAGTCATTATTTACAAGAATAAATTAAGTCAATTTTAACATTTATTTATTTATTTATT
>JAEANM010010715.1:0-15653 GCA_017656035.1 Myanophis thanlyinensis
ATAGAATAGAATAGAATTCTTTATTGGCCAAGTGTGATTGGACACACAAGGAATTTGTCTTCGGTGCATATGCTCTTAATGTACAACAAAGGAAACTACATTCGTCAGGAATCACAAGATACAACACTTAATGATAGTCATGGGGTACTAATGATGGACCTCTGGCATGTAATTTTTCTCCTATTAGACAAATTGTGAGGATAAATAATGTTAGAAAATTCATAATGAAAAAACTGCAGCATCACTATAGTATTACATTGTGAATTTTGCCAATGTAAGAAGTATGTTTGTGCATGTCTACAGTTTAATTGATTTGATTTAGGAGCTGCCCAATTGAAGAATGACTAGGTTGCTCACAATACAATGAAGGAAATAAAAACAAAATTCTAAAAGACAAAACCAGCAGAGTAACGACAGAAAAATAACAAGGTGGTTGAAAGAATTTCTCTTTCAAATATTTTAACCATGTAATTAATCTTTAAATGGAAATGAAACAATCTCTCAGATTGATTCTAGATTTTCTTGGATATTTTAAAGCAATGGGATGTCTATTCTGTAATGCATTACAGTTATCATTTCTGTTTTTGTTTTAGGATTCTGATTTTATGAGTGTGACAGGTCTTCTCACAGGAAGCGTGAAGCGTTTCTCTACTATGACTCGGTCAGGAAGGGACAACCGTAAACTTCTCTGTTATGTCTCTGGTGGACTGGTTCTTATCTTCTTCATCTTGTATTATTTGGTAACAAGAGCACGAACTTGAGGGAAATTATTAAAGTTTTATACTGGATGTTTGTTGAAGGAAAAAAGTGGTAATAGAAAATGGAGTTGTGGATGACCTTCAGATGTGTATCTTGGGAAGGATTATTTAAATTTTCACAGTAACACAGAAGCTCCTTTATGAACTACAGCATGATCTCTCCATTCAAAATTCATCTTTTTTCTTTAAATATGTTGTCCCTTTCTACTTGAAAGGTCGAATACAACACATTTCATTGAAATGAAGTCTCTTTCCCTCTCCCCTTGTGAGCTTACCATCTTTACTTGATGAAAGAGGAAACGTATTGGTGATTTGTTTTCTGCAGTTTATGGTTCAGCAGGAAAATCCTGATATAATGTTTAGTAAAAATGTTCTTATGCCCATTTTAAAGGGAAAAAAGGTGTTGCTTAAAAACTGATGTTGGAATATGTGCATTTTTGTGAAGTAGTCTCTCACATTGGAATGTCTTTTAAAGCAAAATTGCTTTAGCACTGTTTTTGGATAAACCAGCAGCAATAAACAATGATCCTTGCTTCTTAACTCTCAAAGAGGTGTATAGAAGAACGAAGTTGGACTTAAAGCACTCACAAAATAGAAAACACCTTGAATATATACCACATTTATTTCTGTTTTTTCCCCTTTCCATTCTAATTAATTCCTTAACTGATTTACCAGTTTTGATTTGTACTAACCATATAGTAAGTTAATGTATCTTCATTTTTAAACTTTGTCCATATCAATCTTAAGGATCTTTTTTTTAATTTGTTGTATTGATTCTAGATTAAAATTTCAATTTTATTCATATTTTCCTAGACTGTATTTTATTGAATTCAGTAAGGTTTATTTTTGAGTAACATGCATAGGATTTCATTGTAATTCTAGAGGTGTTTTCACAACTAATGATTGCTTAGTGATTCTTATCTTGCTAGAATCAATATTTTCCTTCTGATTCCTTCTTATTAAAGCACTAGCAGCATTTAAGCCAGGATAATATGTACAATTACTGGTACTGCTCGACTTATGACCACAATTGAGTCAAAATTTCCATTGCTAAGAGAGACAATTGTTAAATGAGTTTTGCCCCATTTTATAATCTTTCTTGCCAGAGGCGTTAAGTGAATCACTGCAGTTATTAAGTTAGTAACATAGTTATAAAGTGTATCTGGCTTCACTATTGACTTTGCTTGTTAGAAGATCACAAAAACAGATCACATGACCCTGGGACACTGCAATTGTCATAAATACGTGTGTTGCCAAGCATCCAAATTTTGATCACGTGACCATGGAGATGTGGTAAGAGTTGTAAGTGTGAAAAACAATCATTGTTTAAGTGCCCTTGTAACTTTGAATGTTCACTAAATGAAAGATTATCAGTTGAAGACTACCTGTAACAAGGCAATTATATGTTTGTCTGCTGAAAAGAACTCTAGTTTTACATCACAAGATTTTTATATCATATTTGATTCATTAATACTTTTGGTTTCCAAACTACAATTTGCCACCATATGTGATTCCATAATGGAAAAAAAAGAAGGAACATGATACCCAGTGCTGATCCATTCTGGATCTTCCTGTAATTGATGTACATGTACCTTTCACTTAAAGCAAGTTCATATTCTTTTGTAGGTGAATCTGAATTGTAACTTATCTCACAATTGAAATAGTAACATTTACATTGTATTTAAATTTGAAAATAAAATCAGTTTAATCATTTGACAACATTCCCAATTTTTCAGAGCATTCATTAGGCCAGTTTTTCTCAATCTTGGCCATTTTAAAATGAGTGGACTTTCAACTCCCAGACTTCCCCAGCCAGCCATGCCTTCTATTTTCCATATTGCGTACTATAAAAGGAGAATTAATTTTCATTGGAAAAAAGGACAAAGTAAACATTGAGTTTCCAATTTATTTATTCTAAACAAAGATAGTAAAGTGATATACAAAATATTTTTATGTGACTTACTGCAAGAATAGCAAGTTCTGTGAAATAGTTCTGAAGCAGGAATCCAAGTAGATTTTTACAAAAAAATAATAAAATATTTCTAATTCCAATTTCTGGAAAATGACACCATGGTCTCTTATATTAGTGTCAGAATCTAGGCATATATTCAGCAGGACAAAATTTGCAATGGGCTCTCTTCATCACAAGAGGTGGTTGTGGCACATTCTTTTTGTCAGAGAGATTAGAACATCAGTCTCAATAACTGGTTACTGAATATTTGTGGTAGTCCTTCCAGACAGATGGTTATAAAACATGGTGAAACAGTTGTTAGTTGGTTTTGAAGCTTTAAAAATGGGTAGCTTTGAAACGTGAGCAACATGATATAAAAACAAGTTGAAAAACCAATGTGATTTCTGCACAGAGGACAAAATCAGTAAACATCCACGATCACAGGGGTTGTATAATCGGAATGTCTGATTCCAAAACTGATTACAGGAGCACAAGATATCTAAAAGATAGGAGGATGAAAACAGGTAAGGCGAAATAGACATGACTGCTGGCTATTGTTACATTTTAGTACTGTAAAATTAGTACATTTTAATAGCTCTTTTTCTTTGAATAAGAAAAATGTAGTTTAGCAAACATAGTAGTGGTAGACACCATGGCCCATTTAGCAGATGGGATCCCTAAGGGAGAGAGCCCTTCTCTCAGTCCTGACTTAACTGCTGAGTGCAACCAAGAAAAGGATTCACAGCTATTACTTTCCTGCTGATACAGAGTTGTAGGCTTGATCCTCATGAGGGTCTCTTCTCACTTTCAGCCCCCCATGTCCCTGAACTTCTTGCCTCAGAAGATACCTTCCCCCACTTAGCCAGGTAAAAATATCCCTCTTTTATGCCTAGGACAGGCTATAGCTCTTTGCTGCCATCTAGAGGTCTTCTGAAGCTTTGATAATGGAATTTATTTATTTATTTAATTTATATACCGCCCCCTCTCCCTAGGGACTCGGGTCGGTGTACAGCCAATAAAAACATAAATGCCAACAACAATTTAAAACCTAATTAAAATAATTAAATAGTGGCTGTCTAATTAAAACAATATTATAGTTTAAAATTTTAAATTAGAATATACCCTGGAGGTATATTACAGTACAGCAGACTACAGAGTTTTTCAGGCTACAGAAGCTTTTAGTTGCTTTTTAAAAAACCCTCAAAACCTCTGATTAAAAGGCACACATCTGATGATACACTATCCAAACAGACACCAGAGCATTGTAACGATAGAAAATTAGCTGCATTTGAGTGAAGGGGTTTTTTTATCCTTAGTCTCCCATGAAACCCTGTTAAGTCTCATGGAACCTTCGGTTCTCCATTTCAGATTTCATGGATATAATTTCAAATGGAATGTCATGTGGGATGCCCATTTTTTTCCCTGCATCCCTTCAAAAGCTTATAGAAGAAGAGCTAGAAGAAGAAAGGGATCCATTGAAGAAGCTGTTGGAGCCTCCAGGGATCCCAGTTCCAGCTCATATGCCAGTCAAAGTGCAGTAGAAAAGAAAGGGAAAGCAATCCTTGTAATGTCAGTTCTTCTATTCTTTGCTTCATTCTTCCTTCAAGACCTTTCTTCCTGTATAACTCCTCTTGAGGCCTTGGACTTGAGCTATCATGTCTGGATCATAAAAATCTAGGCTTCACAAAACTCTTCTGTCATCTTATGATCTGCATCAGCATTTCTCAACCTTGGCAATTTTAAGTTAGCTGGATTTCAAACCTAATTCTAGGGCATTGAAGTCCACCTATCTTAAAGTTGTCAAGGCTGAGAAACACTGGCCAATTTTTCAGAGCTTCGATATGATGTCCCTTCTTTAGACAATCAGACTTGTTGACAGCATGGGGCAAGGAGTGGGTGACCAAGAGAAACTTTGCAGCACTTTTCTTAGATTAGAGATCAAAGCTACAGATTTATCTTCATTTATGGGAAGACCTTACATTACAGTTGGAGTTCTGAATATCACAGTCAACTAGTTTAAGAAAGCGGGAAGTTTCTTCTGGGCAAGATAAAAGTTAGGAAGAATAAATGTCCAACTTCATTCCTAATGTAACAAGTTATTGGAATATGAGAATGGATTATACGAATGTTGCAGGGTAAAGGAAAAGATCATATGTATTGAATATTGGTGGGACCAATGTAAGCACAAAGGTTTTGAATTCTTAAAAATAAAGTATATAGCAAAATGTTCTTGCTTCTTCTATTGTACAAGAACAAATACAACATTCTTCCCTCCATACATTTTAGCCCTAATAAATATCACAATCTTATGAAAATTAAAGAACACTTTTTCAGGCGGGTGGGCATTTTTCTGGTCTGGAAAAAAATATATAATTTTCTCACCTTTCCCAGTTCGTACTCAGCAGGTCCAGGCATTTTGTCAGTCTTCTGATCTTTGAGTCGGCCTGCAATGGAATATTTTGGTGCACTCTTTTTGTAGATCTCTACACTGGGCTTGTGATATGCTGCTGGACCTGGGGTCTAGAAAGGAAAAGACAAAGATGAAAAGGAACTTAGATAGCTCCTATAGCATCTTGTAGAAAAACTGGGCAGCTCATTACACATTTCATGAATCATTATGTGCATAGTCAGGAGTTATTTTGCTCCTTCTGCTTTTTATTCATTTAAATAATGTTCTTTTCTAGCCTTCTTTGATTGAATACTGCTTCTCTACCAGTCTGATAGTATTTGGGAAAGTTCCAGATAACTGCAGACTATAGGCAAAGACATCTTCCTTCTTTCAGCCTCCCTGCACTCACAGGTATCCTGCTTAACAACCCACACATCTGAGCGCAACTAGGACTGTCTGGATTTGCTGTCGATAAGTGATGCAATCCATGACATCACACCTTACGGCCACACATCACTTAGCAACTGCAATCTTGGTCCGAATTGCCACTGTAACCTAAAGGCTAGCTGTAAAGTTCATTGCTAGGAGACAAGTTTATGTTCTGTTGGGATAGGATGGAGGAGTGTGTGGGTAAGAGAGAGAAAAACAGACCATGACAAAGAGGAAGCTGATTTTGGCCATGGAGCTGGTTTCAGGAAAAGACAATACTACTTTAAGGGACCGGAGATAGATGCTCTGTGCGTGTTTCCATCTGCCCCAAAGCATAACTGAAGGGCTGAATATCCCAAGAAAATATTACTTTGAACCAACTAAGAAGTATTTTAAATTAAATATCCTAATCTTTTAGGTGACTCATGTTGGTATTGTACATGTAAATGAACCGACACTCACTTTTCAGCAATTAATGATCTGCTGACTAAGAGAATGACAGAATTGGAAGGGACCTTGGAGGTCTTCTAGTCCAATCCCCTGCCCTATCATTTCAGACAAATCGTTGTCCAATCGCTTCTTAAAATCTTCCAGTGTTGGAGCATTCACAACTTCTGAAGGCAAATTATTCAATTGATTAATTGTTCTGTCAGGAAATTTGTCCTTAGTTCTAGGTTGCTTCTCTCCTTTATTACTTTCGATCCATTGCTTCTTGTCTTGCTTTCAGATGCTTTGGAGATTAGCTTGACTCCCTCTTCTTTGTGGCAACCTCTGAGATATTGGAATAGTGCTATAATGTCACCCCTAGTCCTTCTTTTCATTAAACTAGACACACCCAATTCCAGCAACCATTTTTATATGATTTTACTTCTTTCAAGATGCAAGTGTCTCTGATACCTCGCCACCATACTCATGATCTTCTCTGTTGCAACAGGAATAACATTGCTGCTTTTTATCATTCTATTAGTCATCTGGATGGAGTTTTGACTCCATCAGTATAGAGACAATGGGAAAAGATAAGTGCAACTCAGTGGAGTAACCATTATGCCGCCAAACTGTAAGTAGCAGAAGACCACAAAAGTTGAGTTTCAAAGCCAAATGTGTTTCCAGGTTGTCCATTGTGGTAATGAAATAACAAAGTCTGATACAACAAATTGAGTCCACCAATTACCTTGTGAAGGTCTTCATCAAAACGTCCAAGCTTACTCTTTCCTGTCATAGAATAGGAAGGGCTGCCTGGGGTAGCCGCTGAGTGTGGTCCAAGAACCTCTGGAATCATATAATTGTTAGGACCTGGAAAAATGTGAATATTAGCAAAATGAAGAGTTAGAATTCTGGCAATCCTGGAGAAAGAGATGGGTAATCACTGATTTTCCAAGTGCTATTTTGGGTTTGTCTAGACTAGAAACTTTCCTGTGGCATTGCTGACTGGGAATTCTGAAAATTGAACCCACAAATTACCTAGAAGATAACAGACTATGGAAGGTTGTTTTTGAGAATAGTTGAGTATTTTTCTTTGAATATCAAACTATCACAAGACATCACAAATGATTTTTTAATATTTTCATGTCCAAAGGTAATTTCTGAATTTTATTGTTTAAAGAAGGGCTCTTTCCCTGCTATGCCCATTTTTGTTGTTGTTGTTTAAATCAATTTCCCACCAAGTTTATATTCTAGCTGCACAATTGGTCCAATAAATTGTGGATAGACATAGTGCAATAGATAGGCACATCTGAAGCTTACCTCAATGAGAAAAAAAATCTTTTGTAGTGGGGAGAATCACAATTCTATAATCTTCGGTTCAATTACACATAATAAAATTCAGTTGGGCTTTCCTCCAAGGAAACCTGCATGGAACTGAGCTGCATCCCAGTTTATTAGATGATATTGCGCTGAATTGTGAATTAACAGGATCTGGGTATGATTCCTTCAAACAATAGCAAAGTCGAACAACAAACAGAAGGAATCGGTCTTACCTGGTGTGCTATCCACCTTTCCTCCATGAGTTCGATATCCCATGGAATGCATGGGGGCAGCCTTATAGATAACCTTTTTTGCCTTATCAGGTGAGTAACAGGCTAGGAAAAACAGACAACATTGCTGAAAACTAGATTTAAACTTAATTTTCATTGTGCCTCTTATGTCTTAAAGTAGGACTGAGCAATTTTATTCAGGACCAGGTATTGTTCTTCCTTTTTGAGGTTGGATCAGAGACCATACTTTAAAAATTAGATCATGTTGGCTCAGGAAATTGAGGGGCAGGAGTGGAGCAAAAAATAAAATTGATTTAATTTGATTTAATCTCAAATTTCCTGAAAATAAAGTAAATAATTCAGATATGATTAATTATTGAGTGTTCTCCCCCTCCATTAAAAAGATAGTGGCCATTTTTTGAATGGCTTTAGGAATTGTATTTAAGGCATTAAAAAATCTCAGAGAAGTAAACCAAACTGGGATACTGAAAAATAAAGCATTTTGGAAGAAGCAATGGCAAACCACTTCTGTATTGTTGCTAGGACATAGACCTCTTCTGTGGCCACCATGAGCCAATGTAGTTACAGGATGAAATATGATCTTTGTGCCATTTATTCTGCTTGCAAAGAGGAACAGGGTTAGAATTTTAGAAGTAACACGTAGGAGGAAAAACATGCAAAGAGGTAAGCTAGAGAAAAAATGTGTGTGTGTGTGTGTGTGTATACACAAAAAAGTTCTCTTATCTAGTCAACATGATCAATTTGTCCATCTGAACATTCACATTTTAAACAAATAGCAAACTGTTCATGCTCATTCTTATAATCCAGATATACTAGCTTGCTTATTTCTTTATTTGATTCATTGCTTTAGTACTGCCCACATCTGATCTAAAGGTGACTATTGTCTGAAGTCAGTTCTCCAAGCACTAAGATCTATTTTTTAACAAAGCCTTCTTGTTAACTGAAAACCGTTCTGCATGATGAAACTGTATAGGATAACATCAATTCCTATTCTTGTACAGGTGATGAGAGGCTCGTATTTAACCACATAGAATCTTTCAAAATCAGAGCTCTTAGAAGAGACTATCCACTTGATTTATATACCTGGGATAGAGGTCTGTTACTCACCGGGACCTGGAGTAGTCTCGATTTTTGTTTCAGTCCGCCCACTTAATGAATAAGAGGGACCAGTCTTCTTTCCTCTATTAGTCACAGTACCCTGCACATAGTAAGGACCCGGAACATTGTCCTTGCTAGATGGAGGCTTTGCACCATACATACTGTAGGCAGGCGCTTTCCTTTTGGTGGGAATGTGCGATACATAACCTGGGGAAAAAAATAGTTGCATCATGTCAACTTTATAGTAGTGTGACCTCTAAAATGATAAATATTTTCCCTTTGCAAGGAGATCTCAACCACAGTCAGAGAAACTCTTAGACAACAGATGTGTTAGGCTATAGTAGCAAAAAGTGAGGAGTCTGATAACACCTTTTCTAAGTAAGAAATTTTATTAAAAGGCATAAGTTCAATGCTTTTATGTGCTACAGTTCCTGAAAGCTTATGCCTTTTAATAATACATTTGTTAGAAAAGGTGTAATCAAATTCCTGACTTAGTCATCAGAAATTTTTCATTAAGTTGTATCAAGAAGTTAGCATCTTCTCTTCAGATGACAACTAACACAAACTTTGTAATCCCTGTCTCCTGATATCCTATAATCCAATAAAGAAATGAGAGCCAAACTAGGATTCTATTCTGAAAAACTAATTTTTTCCCCCAATTTAGCAACTGTCAGGATGTTCTGATACTGCAACACCCAAAATTTCCTTCTTGCTGGGAATTGTGATTGAAATTCATCTGGAGGGTGCCAAGCCAAGAAATCTGATCTAGACATTTAACACAGTTGGAATGGAGCTTGAAGGTCTTCTAGTCCAGCTTCCTGTTCAGACAAATATCATGTCAGACAAATGGTTGTCCAATCTCTTCTTAAAAATTTCCTGTGTTGGAGCACTCACAACTTCTGGAGGCAAGTTATTCCACCGATCAATTGTTCTGTCAGGAAATTTCTTCTTAGTTCTAGGTTGCTTCTTTACTTGATTAGTTTCCATCTATTGCATCTGGTCCTGCCTTCAGGTATTTGACTTTGTGGCAGATCCTTAGATATTGGGACACTGTTATCATGTCACCTCTAGTCCTTTTAAACTAGACATACCCAATTCCAGCTATCGTTATTTATATGTTATAACCTCCAGTACCCTAATCATCTTTGTTGCTCTTCTCTACACTCTTTCTAGAGCCTCAACATCTTTTTTACATTGTGGTGATCAAAACTGGATGCAGTAATCCAAGTGTGGTCTTACCAAGACATTATTTTTGTTGACGCTTTTCCCAAATGATGTTTGAAGTTGTTTGATTTCTGGGTATAAACCAGCTGAAAATAAAAAAGACTTAATAAAGTAACTTCCCAATTTCAACCTCACTTCATTTTTGGCTAGAATGAAGTCTTCGGTATTCCATCTGGACCATGCTTCCCATGGCTCTGAAGTGGTGCAATCCTGTACTTTTTTTTATCCTTCCCACCAATGCTTGGAAAGCAGGAGCAAACTGTTTTTCCCTTTCCATGAATGTTTCTTTGAGGATGTGTAATTCCCATTGATGGACAACTTCCCATCAAGGGCTTCTATTGATGGGTTGGTTAAAAAGAAGGGGGAAAAAGCCTAAAGGGAAAATACTCTTGTCAGTTTATCTTATCTTTATTTAATAAAACCCCCCCCCCCATGCTTTTACTCTTCCATTGCTGAATTTGGTAGGGAAAAATGGTTCTGAGTTTCATAGTCCAGTGATGAGATGAATGGGGAAATTAGATTTATCTGTCAAGAGCAATTCAGAAATGGGGAGGCAGCTATGCAGCACAGAGCAAGATAGTTGTGGGAAGCAAATGACCAATAGCACCTCATGGCCAGTTTGAATGCAACATTTGTCTACAATGAAGTGAACCTCAACAGATAAACAGGGCAACATCACCAGTGTTGATACAAGTTTAAAAAATTTGATGTCCAGCACAAGATGGCTGAGGTTATCTTTCTGATGGCTAGGGTAGATGGGCAGGGAAAGGATGGCCGCATCCATGGCTGCCCTTGAGAAACAGTAGTCTGGATTCGTGCTGGCACAGCTTGGACATGCAGATTTACCCTCAACAGCATCACCAATCTGGAACCAAGTTTAAGTACTTCCAGTTCAAAATTTTGTTTTTTGCCAACTATTGTTGTGTTGACTGGGAATTCTCGGTGTTGCAATCTCATCACTTTTGGAGAATATTAAGTGAAGGTGGCTGGTCCAGATTTTAAGAGTTATGATGTTCCTGACTTAATGTCAAGACCTTGAGAGGATGATTTTTCAGGAGCTCTCCAAGCCCTGAAATTAAATTCTACTTGAATCAGTGGGAAAAAAACACCAAAGTTAGTATTACAGTTTTAAAAAGCCATAAAAATAATAAGTAAAGAACATTAAATAAAATATCAGCATCAAGCAAATAGTACACATCAGGCACTAATGTACAAACACTGTTGAATTGTGCAGAAAATCACTACAGAAAATTACTTCCAAAAGAGAATACATGTGGGTATATTGTGATGTTTTTTTGTGTGGAATTTTTTTTTTTTAAAATCAGTTCTACTAATTGTTATTATTGGATGTTTCACATTGTTATCCAAGACATTTTTGGGTGGGGTCTGCTGTAAAGGGCAATGATAAATAAATATACAACAAAACACAGCCTATATTTTAAAGTCCTGACTGATGGAACATTTTTATTTCTGTTTATTTACCTGTTGCTCCTTGTATGGCATACTTGGGGCCAGGACTAGTATACTGGGCCATGATTGGGCCTCGTGGACGATGAGGCCTCCATGTTCCTATCCAACCTCCTTGGCTCATGGTGGATATTTATTCCAAAACCTAAGAAATGAAGAACACAGAACAAACATTTTAAAACAGAAACTGGATGTTTCCTTTTATATTTTATAGAGCCATGCTGCATTTCCTCTGCTTTATTGGCATTCAAGTGCTAAGAAAATATTTGGTCTTTATTCCCTACTTTAAGGTAGTCCTCAACTTACAACCATTCATTTAGTGGCCATTTAAAGTTACAACAGCACTGAAAAATGTGACTTTTGTGACTTCTGATTGTTTTTCACACTGATCATTGTGGCATCCCCATGATGAACTGATCAAAATTCAGACTCTTGGCAACTGGCATGTACTTATGATAGTTGCAGTGTCCCAGGGTCACAAGATCATTTTTTGCAACCTTCTGACAAGCAAAGTCAATAAGGAAGCCAGATTCACTTAACAGTTGAGTTACTAACTTAACATCTGGAATGATCCATTTAACAACTGTAGCAAGAAATGTCATAAATGGGCCAAAACTCACTAAAGAAGTGTGGTCATATGTTGAAGACTACCTGTACTCCCTTTCTTCTTCTGTTTTCACCTTTTCTATCTACACTTAGTGGAAAAGTATCATCAGACCTCCCCTAAAAGCAGAGAAGGCATAGGAAGCAGCAGTTGCATTGGGAAGATTCATGGTAGACTTTTGTGAGGAGAAAAGTATTTTGATTGAATAAGTGAGTGATTGAGTATCATCAAGTCACTGTTGACCTTTAGCAATCCCATAGTGTAGATAGATTTCTCCATTACAATCTGTCACCAACAAGATTTTTCATGTCCTCCAGTGGTGGGCAAAAATAAATTTGTCACTAAATACTGACTCCTAAACATTTTCCCCTGAAGAATGTATATTGATTTTTCTGGTTTGAATTCACCTATACAAGTATTTAAGATTACACACTTAATGTATTTTTTCAGAATGTTGTTTGATTATGTTTCATAGGACCGGTAGGAGAAATGATGTGTTCAGGTTTATGGTAGCCAGAAATCAGGAGTTTAGTGGTATCTTTTCAGACTACAATATTTTATTAAAAAGCATAAATTTTCATGAAGTACACCTCACTTCATTAGATGGATGTCTGTTTTCTAAGACTTTCTGAGACATCTTTTGAAGTACACAGTCTCTCACTCAACTCCTACATCAAAAGGTTCAGGCTATTATAGAACATTTTAACAAACCCAACAGGTTTTTAACAAATTTCAATTGTTTAAATTGGCAAAGTAAATAACTCAACAAACGGTTTTACAAGGACAGATCAGTTTCATACTAACTTAAAACTGGTGATAAATTTGTTACAAAGAATATCATTAAGAGCCTAAGCACTGAGGGGCATGATCAAACTAAGCAAATGGATCATAAGCTGGCTCCTAATAAAAGGCCTTTAACCTATAAATAAGATGGACAAGATAACTGTCATTTTTTTTACTGTGAACAAACTGGCCCACATTAAAAATGAAATTCTGTTGCCTTCTCTCAAGAGAAAGTATATATCTACTCAAAGACATACATAATACACACATACACATGCTATATACATACATAAATGAGTTGACAGGATTATTCAAGACTTGCTTCAAATAAAGTATCTGAATGTTAACAATTAAAAATTACCCTGCAGCTTTTCTTAAAGCCAATCATTTGGCTGCATTGATTTATCAGTTTAAGGGACACAGAGAGATGTGTAATTATAGAAAATAGCCAAAAACCAAGAGAACAATGCAAAGAAAAGTTTGAGCTACTCTTCTTTTATTAGAAAGAAAAGGCAGCTTAAACCTAAGCTTAATTAAAGGATTAAAAAAAGAAGCCTGGTATGTGATAAATCTGAAGACAGTATTTAGGCTATTTTGAAATCTGTCTCTCTCTCTGTGTTCATATGGTAATTTATTTGGTTCATGATTTAAATTGATGTATTTTACAGTTCCTTATAACCCATATCAAGCTTCCAGTTGACATTAATTTCTAAGGACTCATAGAAACCAGTTACATTATAAAAAGGAATGGGAGAGAAATTATTATAAGGATTTTCTTAAATAACCAAACGCTAATTCACCTTTCGCCTTGGGAAATTGGATGTATATTAATAATCTTCTTGTCTGTAATATCTTTCCTTATTTCTGTTCAACAGGCTATGGATGGGTCAAAGAGAAGATGGAATGCTGGCCAGTCAGGACCCATCTCTATTTGCAAGGATTTGCCCTCCCCTCCATGAGGGCATAAGAAGAATCTTCATGAAAGTGTCATAGAAACAAACAATTGCCCTTCATAGTACTACTTAGTGTTCTAGAACCCAAAGAACAAGTAGGAAAGTCTGGACTGTGTGTCAGGAATTAGGGTCAATCTATATATGTTAGAGACCCATGATTAGGTCTCCTAATGTAATTTTCTATATTATAAAAGAAAGGCTTAGATGGTCAGTGCTGCATGGGAAGAGGGGCACACACACACACACCTATATTTTCCTAGACAAATTTCTTCCAATACTATTTGCCTTGGAGGTGAAAATCTGTTTAGACCAACAAATTCTGAAAACAGATGGCAATAATTCACAATAATAAATAAAATTGTTTGGAGTGTAAATATACTGTTTTTCATCTACTGTAGATTATTTCTGTGTGTTCTTAACACTTCTTTCTCTTTCTCCCAGAGAAAATCCATTTAAAAAGGAAGGGTGCATAATGTCTTTTGACAGCTAAAGCTACAATTCTTTCATTTGTCATCACTTCTGAATAAGTACATTTGTACACTTGATTTTTTTAAAACAAGACTACAGAGTGAGGAAAGGAGGGTGGGGAGAAACTGATTTGCTCATACAAACTACCTTGAAGCATTTATATCAGTATGATGGCTTGCAATTCCAGACTTAAAAAAGGATGGACTCCGTATGTCTTTGGACATGTCTAAAATGCTACTTTAGAAGAAACCATAGCCACTTCTTTTAATTTCTGCCAAAAGATGACTATAGGATTTAAGGAATAGCCTGCATATGGAATAAATAAGACATTTTATATTCTCCTTCTAAATAATCATCGTATTTATTTCAGTTAAAGCTGATATTATTCTTTATCTAGAGATTTTCAGAAGCCTAAAGGAAAATAGTCTTCACAAAACTGTATTTAATATATCTCTTAGATTTATAGGGTTTCCATATGGATTAGAGTCTAAAACATAGTTTTGGGAACGTGGTGATCATTAGTCAAGTATAACACAGAACAAAGAACCATATAAGCAATACTTCCCATACAATATTATACTTACTTGCATTTTAATATAATGTATTAATGGAAATGTATTGAATAAATGAAAGAAAAAGATACACAAAGTTTGTACATCTTCAACTGTGTGTAATGTACTGAATCTGGTGCATACATATAAGTATGCCGCACACCAAATTGGTAGTAAAACTGGTTGACTCCACCACTGATCAACAACCTCCTCCCTTTGAAAGCTGAGCAGTTTACAGAGAATGACTATTGCTTACAAAGAGACAATCTTTAGCTTGAACTGTGTGAGAAAAGATGTGTAGTCCTGCAAATCATCAGGCTTTCCATTGGTCAATTCTTCTGAGCTCAGTTTAAAACACTCTTGGTAGTGATTTGAGCGTTTTGAATTATTTGAAGTTTATTTGTATGTTAAGATGCTTTCTTCATCAACAGGCCTACATCTTTATGAATCTAGAGTTTAAAGAACACCATCAGGCAATCAGCACCCTTTCTGGCCAATGGTTGAGCAGAGAGAGAGAATTGTCATCCTATCAATGCATAATTGGTATCGGGTCAAAATGCCCAAGAAGAGAGTGATCTACTTGTCTCCTTAGGTTTCCCTGAGCACTAATCTAACCAAACATCTCTTCCCCACTTCGGGGGGGGGGGGAAGAGAGAGCCTAGTTTTGTGTATTGGCCTTCTGTTCTGCAAAATATACCAGAGAAAATGTGAAGGGAACCTATACCACAGGAAGACCAGTTGTTTAAAATTGTAAACATGTTTATTGAAAATCCTCAAAAGCTTCCAGGTCAACATGGTAACAAAACTTTCTTGCCCTTCAAATACCTGCAATTTATAATGCTGGTATTCCAGCAACCCAACAGCTTTTTATAACTGTCCTAAGACATTATTTTTTTTTTTTTATATTTTTTTTTTAATAAATTTTTTATTAATAATGACAAACAAAACATAAACAGAAAAGAAACAGTAAAAAAATTAATATTA
>JAEANM010010716.1:0-15653 GCA_017656035.1 Myanophis thanlyinensis
TTTAATCTTTGTTTTCTTCCTCAAAACACCCTGAGAAGTGGAAGAAACGTCTTCACACCACCGCGTCCATAACCACGACCACTTGCTATGTTCTAAAAGTTGTTTACCTTTGTTTATAGGAGGGATGCATAATTTTTACTACTTTAAACAATTATGAAACAAAAGGTAGGAATACAAATAAAGACAAGGGTTTAAGAAACAAATAAAACAAATACATTAAGTAAATTATAATTATTAGGGAACCTATATAAAAACGTCAGTTTTTAACAAAAACTGTTCAAACAAATTTAAATTTTGACCATATGGAACTATATTGTTCAGTCTTTTCTTAACAACAAAGAATCAGTTCAAAGCAGAAATATGACATAGTTAATCAAATCAGCTTTTGACATCTGCTAAATGAGTCTCTTTCTAGGAACACAGGACAATCATTTTAACAAATGTAAATACAGACTAGATATAAAGTTATTCATAGATAATACATCCAGAATTTTAAATTCCATATTGATACCTTTTAAAAAAAACTGGTTCATTATGAGAAGCAAATTCAACTCAATTCAAGCAAAATAAAGCAACCTCAGAACATAACTAAGGCAGATACTATACCTTCAAATGTACTACACATCCAACTTAGACGATAAATGGTCAGTTTTCCTGAGAGATGCTGGTGGGCTGCTTATAGGAAACTTACACTTGAAAAAAGAAGTAGATGAGATCCAAGACCTGGAGAACATTTCAACTTTATTTAATCACAAGTTATTAATTAAAATGCAAATTTAATTCTTGAAATTGTTCTATATGACAGGGTCCAGAGAAGGGACCCAATATTTGAGTTTTCCAAAACATTTTTATTTCCTAATTTCTGACATTCCCATTATTCCCCATGTAATTTTTCCCACTCCCATGATGTTAAAAATACAAGAAAGTAATAATATTTGATGAGGCTCTAGGATTTCCAGAGTTTTGGTTGCATGCCCTGGTACATTGTATCTGAAAAATGGATTGTTGTTGTTTTATTCATTCTTGTCTATTTTCCAATTAGCTGCAAATATATTTGAGAATGGCATCTACTCCTCTTCTTCATCATGTGATGTACAATATATATACAATGATGAGCATTGTACCTTCTGGATTTTGGTATGTTTATTGTAAATTTATTATATTCAGCTTAGTTACCCAGAAAGCCATCCATTCAGTGTAGATAAACCACTTCTGTCAGAGTTTGCAGCATGCAAGCATATTCAGAAGCACACACAAGTAAATGAATTTATCTTTATATAAAACATATGAAGTAAATATACAGTACCAAAGCAGATTTCAACTGGTAGCAAATACAAGCAGAGCAGAGGAGTTTACCGTTTCAGTTCAGAGCTGCAGAATGCACAGACTTGTTTCTGTTTCAGTTTTAGAGCTCAGCACAGAACTAAGCCATGCCCAGGCTCCTCTCTGTCTGAGACACCAATCAGTTCCAATTGGCTGATCTATTGCTATGTCTCTTTCAGTCTATGAACTAATCATACATTGACAAGTTCCATAGGCCATTGTATGCAAAGGTACCCTATACTTACTAAAGGTACCCTATACATTACCCTAGACACGATTGAATTTAAAATATAATAAAAATTGTGTTTGTTAAGATTATGCTAAGGAGCAATTAAGAGGAAGATTATGACTGCATTCACAGATATGGCAGTGACAATAACTGGATTCCTACGAAAGATGCCAGCTTGGCGGTTTCAAGTAACATCAAGCTAAATGAGCAACTGTTCATTTTCAAGGCCAACCAAGCACCACACAAAGGGCTTTTCTGTTTGCAGCATTTAATTGCTCAACTCCCAAATAAACCAACTGGAAATAAAGCCAGTTTAAGAAAGCCATCTCTAGATTTCAACCTCTTTTACTGCTTTGGCTATGGTGATGGCCTGATGTTCTGCCCATGCTGTATTTTTCAAGGCCCCTGGTGCCCATTTCTCTAAAAAAAAAAACCTACTGTTTTATCTAAAACAGAAGGGGAAACTGGCAGAACATCTATCACTTTCATATGTTATTGTTTCTTAAGGACAAGTCCATTGTTTCAGTAATTGATGAGTTGATTTGTTAAACAATTCACTTTAGAAACAAAGGGCCAATGCTCCTATACAGTGCATGGTAGTCAGCTGAAGAAATGGATGAAGCAGGAAATGAAGGGTATCTTCCTAATCAGCTGTGGGTAGTGGAGTGGGACAAAGAGATGAAGGATGTTATCTTGCATTCCTGCCTTTGAGAAATAGTTGATGATTATTCTTTCACTTGGTCCAGATGGTTATTGTGGAAGAAATAATATATTTGAACCATTAGGGTATAAGAGAATTGGCAGTGAGAACTCAATGCTATGGCTTCTTTCTGGTCCTAGATAACAATACTTATCTGGCCAAGTAATATTTCTGAGGTTTCCACTAAGACCTCATCATTTTAATTGCTGATGAACAGTCCCAAAGCAATGTAAACAGGCTCCATCAACCAAGTATCCAATGCCTTACTCCAAAGTGAAAACCAAATGACTACTCAAAGGGACCAGCTAGCTTAAGTGATGAACCATATAGCTCTCAACAGGTTGGAAAAAATCAATACCCACAGGAAGGCCTAACACTGTCTATGCCAAATATATAATAGGAATCCAAGCATATTTCCTGCCCATCTCAATCATTGTGAACTTTACACCTGTCTGAGACCAAAAGATTTCAGGCCCCCATAGGATTTGTAATGAGCCTAATATCTGAAGGCTCTGTAAATTGTGGAGTTCAAGCCAGTCCAGATAAAGATAGTTACTTTAATTTTGTGATGTACCTGATAGGCATCAGATGAGCAAATGACCAACTGTTCATCAACTTTGACAAAGGGGACACTTTTTTGTGGTACGTGAGAGTTTAGATTGTTATCTGGAAAGAAAAATGCTCAATTAGCTAGTTCAAAGAGGGACTATCAGATGAAAATGGAGATGAAGTAATACATTGAACATTATGTTTTGAACATACAAAGAAGGACTATGATTAAGACAAATCAGCTTGGCAAAAAAAATTGAAGATTCAAGAAATTCTTGCCATCCTTTCCCATTCTCCTCCACATATAAGACTTTAGAAGAGGGATCTATTCAGCAAGTGTTATTGACCTGAGAACAATTATGCTATTGCACATAAGGCTGATCAGGAGGGAGGGGATAACCTTGTACTTCCAGATAATAAAGGAGATGGGGGAATAGTGTGAAAAATAAGCTGAGAGACAGATATTTTCAGGACTGTTCAGCAAACATTCAATCAACATTCAGTTTTAAGGCTACGATATGCCATGAAAAATCCCATTAATTCCTGGGAGGGGAGTGTCAGAAATTATGGTCTTAAACTACTGTGGGTATCAGAAGCATTTACCATTACCCTGTAGACAATCAACTGGTGTGTATTTTTCTGTCCACAATAAAGATTCTTTTATAGCTAAACGGTATAAGTGAGATTTCTAACTTAGGAATTAGGTGTAGTCAAGTAAGAATCAAGACAGCTGTGATTTATTGTCAAGTCCTAGTCACAAAAATCTGACAAAAATAGAGTTTGTGCAGCTGCAACTGTACCTATAGAAAGCCATCTAATTCTTTCCAGTTCTATATAAATAGCTTGGATTATTTATTTATTTTTACTTGCACATAATGTATTCTCATCCTGTGAACATAACTAGAGTGTGCTTCTACCAGAAGTGCTATAAAAAATCCAAACTGCAAATGTGAAATGAGAAAATAAGATTCAATATCTCTTACCAACACATTCACATCATCAACCATGGTAGATATTCAACATGTTTCTAAATAAAGTATTATAATATAAGCCTCAGCAGATGGCAACATCTGGGCAGCTTTTTCTGATCTCAGATGTTAAGCAGGGTTGGCTCTGAATAAATCCTGAATCGGGACCACATGAGAATTCCTGGGCTGCTAAATCAGACTAGAAGATGAAAACACATTCCAGAAAAGGGCAATGGCAAACCATGTTGGCAGCATTACCAATGAAACAAGTACGGAATCAAGTGCTACTCAAGGGTATCTTTCTCTCCCCAGTTCTAAAAATTTCAATACATTTCACTCCTTAAGAAAGGATATGGAAATTAAGTACTGTAATGAAAAAGTCTTAATGCTATTCAAGGTTATTTTTAACCTGACATTTCTCTGATGCTGATGTTCCTTAATTGATGATGTTGCCTGGAAATATTATGTCAGCCTCCAGTATTTATAACTTCTTAATTATCTGGGCACTACTAACAAGCTGCTAACGGGATGAGGAGAGACTTTCAAGATCCAGATCTTTCTCCACTATGAATGAACACAGTGCTATTAAGCCATTCACATTTGCCAATGGACCTCAGCTACACCCTTCCTCTCCCCTCCCCATCAAATAATCTATCCTTCTTCCAAAATTCAATTGCCCTTGGTGGAGACACTGAAAGAATTAAGTAAAATAATGATTTTCTCTGGAATAGAGATGCAGCCAAGTTTCTGTCCCTTTTGACAATGTCCCTTCTTTTTCCAAACATTGTTTTGCAAAGAAAATTCAAATAGTATGCAAGGGAGATGTTAGACCCTCCCCTACCCCAGCATGGTCAGGAATAGCTGCTATTAGAATAGCAAGTTGTCTAGGGAAGAAAGCCACTGAAGTGAGATAATTAGTTTTAAACTGGCAGAAATATAACAATTTTCTGGGTTGTTTTTCCTCTACTGAATAGAAGTTAGCTGAAATAGACATTCACAAAAGAGAGATGGGCAAGTTTTCAGGCTTCCCGTGGCTTTACTTTTGCAGCCTCTCTCGAGGAGCCCAAGAAATACTGCTTAAATTTGGAAATATTTTCAACAGGGAGCAAAGCTTCATGAACAGTTTTGTATTAAGAGAATCCGAATCTTCCTCAAAACCAATTGAGTTTGGGGTTTTTTGTTTTACAGTACTTAATGTTGAGAAAATCAAGTAAAGCATTTTAGATCCACTCCCTCTAGTGATGATTCTTTTCTTACCTTCTGGCCTTTAGAAGCTGAAAAAATGGCAACCTAATACTATTCTTTTTCTTCATGCTTAAAGGTGTCACATTTATAAATCTATTTATCCCTTGTTAAGACCTAATATCACTCCCCTGAGCATCTGAAATAATTACATAAGCTATTGTTATGTCTGATCTTCTAGGAAGCGGTATAAGACCAATTGCTCTGTCCCGAAATCAAAATGCTAAATCATTCTTACCCTTCTAGCTTACAAAGTTCACAGAACAAGTAGAATGGACCTAAGGAACAGGGTTAATGAATAAGGAAAACCAGGCATCCCTTTCCAGAGTTTGCATCTACTTCTCATAAAATTTTCATTAACTCCTTTTGAGGATATGACATGCTCCATAAATCATGAGAAATCCTATAAGGCACTTCTTTTTAAAGGTATATCATCCCTTCACAGAGTGGGCAGAGTATTCCATGCAACTAAAGGACCTTCTTTTTTAACACCGATAACGCCCTACATATTTATGCCTGTGTTTGTATAAATATGAGAAATAAAAATGAATCACCGTAAGCACTTAAACTTTTTTGGCACAAGTTCAACAACTGGTAATGTTTTAGAAAGTCAGAATGCCAAACCCCAAATTACTTACTGAGTAGCAAAACGCCACTAGGTTCCTTTTGTGATTGGAGCGCAATTGTCCACATTTAAAAAAGAAACAATCACTCAGAATTACTGCTTGTCAGAGAGCTGCACATTGCCTTTGGTGGCACCTGCAAACAAGCTTTCCTTCCTTCAGTGTCTGCTGAAAGCTGCAAGTGACTAGAATCAAAGGAAAACTTCTTTTTTCCCTTACTGAGTGAACCAGTGTTGCCTTGCATAGCAGCTACCTGAAATGTATAAACACTACTCTACAGACTCTGACATACTCTGCTGTTTTAAAATTACTCTGTTAAGAAAATTTTCAACATTCTAGCCCTAAATGTGTTCACAAAGAATGGGAAGCAGACACTTGAAAGTGATATAAACATAAGTGTTCAGTGGTCAGACACCTTCACTGAACAGCACAATAACCACAATACTTACTGTGGCCATACCCCCACAGGGGATGAATTGTATGATGGTGTAATTAATTTGTGCAGAATCATAAACTTAAGGACAGAACTGAGCAGAACAGAATAGACAGAATTTTATGAACTCACTCTCTCTCGAACACAACACTCCATTAACGGTAATTTGAGGAAGGTCACTGAAATATAATGCCAACAATGAAAGGATTTGTGCATTTTTATGGAATAATGTCATGCTGCAAGGGAACTTTGGGAGTTGTAATATTAACACAACTGGACAAAATCAGGTTAGAGAAAGCTGTTCTAAAACAATTAAAATGTAATATACAGTTGTACATGACAATACAAATAAAGAGGTTTTCAATGTGCATCACTATAGCGTGCATTTATATAACCAAATGCTATATAGCTATTTCATTGAACAACAACATCTGTTTCCAGGTAAGAATATATATCTTTCTTTCTTTCTGTCTTTCTTCAACACAGAGAAAGACAAAATTTTCAAAGCGTTTAGTGATGGGTATTAGCAGTGGTGGAATTCAATTATTTTTACTACCCAGTCTGTGGGCGTGGCTTGGTGGGCGTGGCTGGGGAGGGTCATGTGACTGGGTGGGAGTTTCTGTAAGCAGTGCAATAAAGAATAAACAACACCAGAATGTTTTTCCTGCCTTCCTTACAAGATTAACCCTGTAAAGTGGAAAAAACAAAAGGGGATTTCTTCTAACAACTGGTTCTCCGAACTGCTTAGAAATTTTTCTACCAGTTCTAGCAAACCTGCTAGAACCTGCTGAATTTCACCTCTGGGTATATACATCTCTTCACAAAAATACTAGAAAAACTAGTTCAGTCACCTTTCTGCAAATGTATTAATTTTATCTAACTTTAAAACTACCCATTTCCCTCACACTCTAATTAACATCTGAACATCTAGCAGATAAAGTTACTCAGATTCATTCAGAACTGGATTTTGACTGAGCAAGTAGTTTTGAGGTGATAGAAGTAAATTCTTCTCTGGTTATCTAGGTTGAGTTTGAGCCTGTGATACCTGGGAATGTGGGTTGATGAGTCCTGTCATCTCAGTATTAGATACAAGGCTGCTGGTGAAGGACATTCAGGAGGTAATATATAGATGACTCCATGTGATAAAATCTGAGGAGGGAATGAAAGAGAGAAATAGGACCTCCTATCTTGAAGGAGGCAGTGATATGTCCTCTCTTCAAGAAACCTTCTGTGGTCACAACTATTATAGAGAATTTTCCACCAGTCTCTTTCTCGGGAAGGTAGCTGAGAAGAAGACAAGTTACAGCTTTGGAGGGTCCTAGGAGATATAATGTTCCACTGATTTTCCTCATTCCTCTGTGGTTGGGCCAGTCAATGTTGATAGGGTATAGAGATCCAGCCAAAGACCTTTCATTTATGGGGTATACCAAGGTTCAACAGACTTAACCTTCCTTTTTTAAAATCTATATAAGGCTACTGGGTGACACCTTTCATTGGTTTGATAGCTGGCAACATCAATTATCCATTACATATCAGCCTCCATTCATCCAGATGATGCTATTCAAATCTTGTATCAATGTCTGGATAGGAATGAACACGCTCAGGTTCCTAACCAGGTTGAGTGGCTCAATTACTTAGATTCCAAATCTGAGTGATTCCGTCTTTAGTCCTCAGTGGGATTGCAGTCCCCTCTTCAGGTTAGTCGCATAATTCAGGGTTCTTGAGTTAAGAGTTACGGTGACACAGTGGTTAGAATGCAGTATTGCAGGCTAACTCTGCCAAGTGCCAGCAGTTCGAGCCTAACTGGCTCAAGGTTGACTCAGTCTTCCATCCTTCCAAAGTCAATAAAACGAGGACGCAGAATGTTGGGGCAATATGCTGACTTTATAAACCATTTAGAAATGGTTGTAAAGCACTGTGAAGCAGTATATAACTCTAAATGCTACTGCTATTGCTATTCTTCTTGGACTCACAACTCCTACTTCAGAAGCAGATGAAAGCTGTGGCCAGAAAGGCCTTTGCATCAAATTCATCCAGTATGCCATTTGCACCAATTCCTAAACCAGGAGACACTTAAGATAGTCATTCATATGTTGGTCACCTCATAATTGGACTAATGCATGGATCTGCCATTGAAGTTCATTCAGAAGTTGGTGCAGATCACAGAGGCACTGATAACTATGGACACATAGCAGGTTTGTGTAATTCTTCTGGTCCATGAGATGCACTGGTTGCCAATAGGCACCTGGGAAATAATAATTCAACATGATTGCTATGATCTCTGATGGCTTCTAGAGTTTAGGATCTGTTTTTTTTTAAGGATTATCTACCCCCTGTAGCTTCTGCCCATTCACATGATCTATCAAGTAAACAAGGTATAAGTCTTTTCAATTAAACAACACAAAGCCTTGGAAGGGACCTTCTTTTCATGCCATCTGCCTTATAGAACAAGTCTTCCCTGCCTCAAATTCATATAGGTTTCACCCTGTCCCTGTTTAAATGGCTCTGGATCAGAATGCACAACAGATTTCTTGCTTAATGTTTTGGTTGTCTGAATGGTTGTTGGTCTTTTCCAAACTTTCTCTCTGATTATTAGTCTTTCCTTTTACCTGTTTTTTAATTGTTGTTATATTCTGTAAGCTTTTGGAATCATAATGTATTGTAGCAATTTATAAGTCAAATAAATAAATGCCCTATTTTACATACAGCTCATTTTTTTCTGAAATCTTGTCAGAAGGCATCTTTCAGAACTAGACTGGGATCTAGCTATTTAAAATGTATGGAATTATTGTTCCCTATAATTTCTGAATACAACTGAATACAACTTAGAGTTCCTTTGTGGCATCATGCTTAGTTTTCATGCTGTTAATTCATACTCATCTAGTATTCATTTATAATTCCAAGATCCTTTTCAGAAGTCTGCTATCAAGTCAAGCATACATCATTCTCTACAAGGGCATTTTATTTATTTCTTCTATATGAGGACTTTGCATTGTCTCTATTAAAATTTCACTCTGTTACTTTCACTACACTGCTCTAACTTATCACAACCATTTCAAAACATGTTTCTGACTTCTACTATATTAGCTTTCTTGTCCATCTTCAGTGGGACAGAATAACCTGATATAAATGTGCTTGCTTGGCAAGTATTCACAATACTGCAGGATGCGAGCCAGAAATTATCCTGATATATAAAGGCAAATATCTCACCCCCCACCCCTCCACAAGTTGAAAAATGAGTCCATTTCAAAGGCAGAACTCCAGAAGAGGTGGTTGAATTGAGATTGGAAAGAACAGAGTTGATTCCATCACTGCAGTCGTTTCAGACACCCTGAAAAGTTGACGCAGATTGCTAGATTAATCAAATAGCAGATATTTCTGAAGAAATAAAAATATTTAGCCATGATTTTGTACTAAATTCTTATTTATTTTTCTGTGCTGTGCATATTTAATATTTTCATTGTTCCATAAAAACTGAAAGTGAGTTTGGCCTTTATTCAACCATCAGGCTATGAGTGAAGATAATATTTTTAAAGAATGTTTTAATAATACATAACAATGATTTGAAAATCATAACCAGTCCCATTTTTACAAGCCTTTGAACCAAAAGAAAAAAACAATTTGTGGCATTGTATTTTATCTTGCATGTTTCTTTTAAATAGCTTTTTAAAAGCATGAACTGGACAGATCTGGAATTTATATTTACATTATAATGTATATGATTAATAAGGGATTCTATGTTAGAGTTTCCTTTTTTTAAATATTTCTTTATCTTTGGTCAAGGTAGTTTATCTCCTATAAGAATCCAGTATTAAAAGTCATAATTGAAACCATCTTAGATCACATTTAAAATAGGCTAGAACCCATTTGAGCTTTGCAGAGAGAAAGCTACTATTAGAAGTTGCAGCTAAGGTACATAAAAAAAAGAATAGAAACTGCATGTTTTTAAATAAATAGTGTGTGACAAGTGTGTCTATTCAAGGACAATAGATAGTTACTAGTTCACAGCTGCTGTTTGCTCCAATAAGGTATATGGCCAGGAATGTCAGAAATGTGGAAAACATAAAGGGTCGTTTATCACATGTGGTGGATGTCTAAGAAAGCTAGAAAATTCTGAGTGTAAACACATACAGGGATACAAAGAATTTTAAATATCACTACACAGTTGAAACCAATTTTCCCCTTTGGAATTGATGGATAATCGTGTAGCAAAAAAAACCTCATAGATTATTTTTGCTTATGGTAACTGCAGTGAGAGTATATATGCATGAAGGGGAATGTTTGGTGAGATGACAGAATTTGTAGAGAAATTGTACTTTTTAGGAATACTTTCAAACAATTCTCTGCTTGATGTGAACACCCTTTGATTCACAATACTCTAATAAAAAGCTTCTAGAATTAGGAATTATCTTCAACTTTCATGTGCAGTTGTTAGGAATTAGCAAAAATTGTCTACAATACATGACCAGCAGGTTGTACTCCTGCAATTATTTTGCTTGTTGTATTTGGGTTAGGTAACGGTGAGATCTCAGAACAAGTCGAATTCTTTCTTATACTTCTCCTTGGGATTTATAATAATGGATAGGATAGCAGTCCATGGAGACTGGTAGTGGCCTGTAAACTTCCAGAAAAATTGTCAAAAGACAAGTTATTTTGAAGAATATGTTACAAACAATAAGAAAAACATTAACTGGAAGTGAGTTGCTCTTTGTTCAGTACTCAGGTACTTTATCCTATGGGATACTAACTGTAAGTAACATGAAATTAGGCTCTGTCTTCTTTTTAAAGAATATATTAATATTCACATTTATTCCAGGTTGGGCTATCTAAAGGTTACACTTCCAAACAAAAACTGAATCCTAACCCACTCTGTTTTACTTATTTTATAGTAGTCTGTCTTGCAGAAAATTAATTAATTAATTCACTCATTAATTCATTAATTCACTCATTCAATTTCTATAGCCGCCCATCATAGTCCATGACTCTGGATGGCTTACAATTAAAAAAAAATTACAATTAAAAATACTAAAAATAATTTTAACAATAAAAGCAATCCTCAATATGGACTAACTTACCCATGAGTTTAATCAGGAGATTTAATCAGATCACTTTATTATTATAGTTGCAAAAAATCTTTAAAAAAAAACAAAAAAATAAAGTCAGCAGTAAATGTTTTGCCTGAACTGTTCTGATATACCCAAGACACCAAATTAGGAGAAATTGATGTACTGTAAGTAATTTGTTCTTTCTGGTAGTACATTGAGCTGTACCTGGTCCTCACCAATTTTTTATAACTTTTTCCTAGGCACTTGCTGAGTTTATTTCCAAAGTACCCTTCAGGGGTCCACAAAAGAAAGGAATCCCACACAGGAAATGCTGATGACAATGTGCAGAATAAATTTGTGTGCCAATTTTCTTCAGTAGTAAAACACCACTAAATTGCCATTTCTGAAATTTAAAAAAAGATGCACAAAATGGCACTCATACCTGAAAATTATTAATTCTTTGTATTAAAGCTTCTATAATCTACTACAAACTATTGAAGCATAAAAGCACACTAATAGGCACCAGTTTAAATAAAACAAGACACAAAAATTGATTGTAGAAAAGGAATGGTGAAACTGCGTGTACAGAAGCTTAACATCTTAGTGCAATTTTTGCAGGCAAATTGGTCTCAAACTTACATTGCCCTAATTTCAACCGCACACAGTACTTTAGCAGTGTAATCTTGTTTTTATTCCATCTATTTCTTATATGGGAAATAGCTATGGTAATGACATTATTATTTTTGCTGTATAGCAATTTTCTCATCCTAAAGGGTTTTTTTTAAATAAAAATCCTATATAATTGAAAATAAAATTAAATACTGGGTAATCATTAATTAGCAAATCTGTTACTGAAACCAGAGGAGGGAAATCATTAGACAGAAGGCATGGGTGAGGGTAAGCTGAAACCATCTAAAACAGCAGAGAAAAAGAAGTGCTCCTCTTGATATGTTTTTGAGAGTAACAATGGGTAAATAGCCATGGTGGTGCAGTGGTTAGAATGCAGTATTGCAAGCTAATTCACTGCTGACTGGTAAGAGTTCCATCTTTCTGAGATTGATAAAATGAGGATCCAGCTTGTTGGGCAAGGCAATATATTGACACTATAAACCACTTAGAGAGGGCTGTAAAAAACTGTGAAAAGGTATATAAGTCTAAGTGCTAGTGCTAAACATTGAACTTCTAGATTCCACTCTTCTGTGAAATCCTGAAATCAGAAGAACCCCAACTGGGCCAGGTATAAGAAAAGTGAATAGAACAACAGCCGAAGAAAAAGTATGTTCACTACTAATAATAATTGAATTGCAAACAATGCATAGTGTTGCACATAAAAGAGAACACTATAATTTATTCAAAATTCAAACTATGGAATTCAGTGATACCATTTCTTAGATGTAAATGTGTAGAAATGTAATCCATGTTTTTCCCAAGATATTTTTTTTTCATCAAAAGAATTTAAACTTATTTCCCACTCAAGTCTATATTAAACCCATCTTCTTATCTTCCTAATTCTAGTAATCCATTACTCTATAGGGAAACAAAATAATCTTGTTGATTTCTAAATTATCTAGAGACCTCATAAAAATATTAAAATAGCCCTTCTGGATTAGGCCAAAAGCTGATCTCAAATGCATTCTAGAAGTGGTCAAGCATGGACACTACTGTCTTAAGTCTTTTGAAATGTGTACCATTTATGTTTCTTTGTCAGCCAGTTTTCATGAAGTACTTTGACTACTTCTATTGCATATTAAAAGCTAATATGTTGATAATATACTCTGAAACATGTCATATGGTCGCTTTTTGCTATTTTTAATTCAAAGTAAGTAAATCCAATGTAAGTATTTCTTTAAAAAAATAACACAAGGTCATCATTTCCCAATGTTCTCTCCCAATGTTTCAGATAATAGATTAGCGTTATGAGCCAAAGTGAGCAAAAAAAAAAATTAAAAATTCACAGTTTTCTGTTTACAAATGTTGACTTTTGTGTTAAAAAGTGAGGTCATAAAATGTTGGAATTCTTTAACAATCTGAATTAAATACTGCCAACTAAATAAGGCCCCAAACTGATGTTTACACCATCATATCTGTAAAGAGAAGTACAGGAATGAAACCAAGTGACTCAACACTATATACTAGATTTAATATTTCTCCTGAGCTGCCCAAAATGATGTGTATACATTGTGTCCTAATTTAAGATGAGCCTTGCGGTTTTTAACTTGTGTCTTGTTCAAGCATTAAAGAGGATAATTTTAAAGGGGAAAGAAGCCTGTGCACCTGATTTTAAAAAATAAATCCAGGATATAAGCCTGTTATCTATTTTTTAAAAGTCGCTGTGTTCTAAAAATAAGATGATCCAGTAAGTTGCTATATGATATAGATATATCAAACTCAATTTCATTGACAACCACATCAGGACTGGGTTTGACCTTGGAGAGATGGGTGGGGGGTGGAGGATGGCTATGCTGGCGTGACACAGGACCGCACCGCCGCAGACATGGTCTTATAAACTTATAAAAATAGGGAGGCATACATTTCTGTGATTTTGTTTTTTTAATACTTACTTGATCTACTTGATCACCTTGTGAGAGAGAGAGAGAGACTAGATAAAGAAACTAACTCCATAGGAAGACTAGAACTATAAATTATTACATAGGTTATAGTAGCAGAATCCTGTAAGCCTGAAAAGTAAAATATTTTACTTTTCCTTCCTTTTAATAACCTTCTGGGTCAAGGCCCTTCAGGGCCTTCTAATAACTTCAGAGGCCCTGATTTGGGCCTGGAAGGCTTCATGGAGCACTCCAGTAGCCAAAAGCAGTTGTGGAGGGAGGCACCCTGCCCGCGCTCCATTTTTGCTAGCAGAGGTACTGTGGACCAATCCTTGTGGGCCAGACCTAAGGTTTGAGTTTGACACCCCTTATCAAGACAAAGGAAAGAATGGAATTAAATTCATCTTCCATATCATTATCTGGTCCTTTAATAATGGCAGAAATCTTTAAGAGTATCTTCTGAATCATTTTTACACATAATCAATATATCCATTATTTTATTTGCTTCTGATACCTCCTAGTGTCCAACCTTCAACAACCTAACTTATCACATTTTTTTCTTAAAGAATTCAAGCAGTCACAGTTTCCCATGGTTAGCATTTTATAACTGATTTCAAACTTTTATGCCAAGTCTTTCTGGACCCTTAATCCATGTTTAACTTTTCAAAAGCAGAACTCTAAACACTTTTTTGCTATATTGCCAAAAGTAATACTCTTCCAAGTCCTTAAAATTTCTTTCACGAAGAAGAAAACTCACCCAAAGAATACAGTATAAACTTGCAATCCAAAAGATCTTAATATTTTCAAAAAATAAAAAGATAATTTTAAAACTGATTGTGAAATAACTTAAAAAATAACTGTGAGCTTAGACGTTATCCTTGACTCTCAGCTATGCAATTTATAACCTGATGGCAAAATTGTGTTTCCTACAATCTACTAACAAGTAGAGTCCATTTGGCTATCTCATGATCTCACTTTTATTTGGAAATCAAATATAAGAAGCAAAAATGAGACATTTTCACCAAGTGCAAAATGCTTCATTCCTGTATTTGATTCAGAGGAAAGGGAACAGAGACAAATGTGGATTTTCTCACAAATTAAATATTGCTGCTATGCTACATATCTGTGCTTTCAGTGCTTGTATTATATGACACGCAAGGACATTTTATCATGAAATCACACAAGATTGTATGTCTAACACATTTGCAATTTACAATTTTGAAATGACTAGACAGTTCTTCCTTTTAATTCTGCGTGATTTGTGCTATGCCAAGATTCAGTGGCAATTCTTCCTTTTGCATTATCAGGTTTTCTCATATCAGATAACTCTCAGGGGTACTGTCTGTAAGGTCTGGTTTCTAACATGGTTCCTTTCAACTTCAAACTCTATTATGATTTGTCAGTGAGAAATCTCTATTAACACATTCAGTTTTATGTCCTTTTCTGACTGCATAACTAACAAATTGGAGTCTAAATCTGGACAATACTATACATCTTTACCATGCAAAGTAATTCTCTTCATACACTTCAGTATTTATTTTATAACAGCCTTTCCAATCCCCTGAGAACTTATTTACTTTTCAGTTGCACTGTGCTATGCCCTTTCAGCATGTATCTTTGTTTTTATTCAACATTTGAACAATTGCTCCTGTAGCCATGTTGGTCTTGAATTGAGATTGTCACCACCTTTACTGGCTCCTGAAGCAAGGTTTCTTTGAGGCATCTCTTTCAAATAATGCATCTTTTCCCATCCTTTGAACTTAGCTCCAGCCTTCTCTTGATTTAACTATTCCTTCCTTCTTTCCTTCCTTACCAACCTTCATTTTGGCCAGTTCTCCCTTCATTTGCATTTTTAATGTGCTGGATAGGTTCTTAGTGGAGAAAATGCCATTAGATATTGTTTGATTCTGTGAATAACAGGCTTGGAGGCGAGTAGTTCAGTGACAACAGCTCTTTATTAGACAGCACAAGCAATAACAAGAACATATTTACAGG
>JAEANM010010717.1:0-15652 GCA_017656035.1 Myanophis thanlyinensis
ACAAGCTGGTTAACACAAGGCTCTTCTTCAGTGATGAACACCCTGCATTCAGTAATCCACAATCAGCAATCCACACTCTAGTAACCCACTTCCAGTAACCCACACTCACAAGTGATTTTGGCTTCTTCTTATTGCCGCTTGAGGAATCAGTAGCCAATCACTTTTTCCTTAAAGCTATAGTACACTTTACAAAAGGTAAAGTAATAAACCGTAAAGTAACAATCCTGGTTTATATATTGCCTACCCAACTATTGTTAGTTTTACATTCCTAACACTTTCCAACTCCTGAACTTTTACTATCTCAATAGGTCTGATAAAAGGAACACTGGCTTGACAATGTTACAGTTCATATTTGGCACTTCAGGTGACATGAAGTCCATCTTTTCCTTTTTTATGGGGTAGAATGGAAGAATTTTTTATTGCTGCAAGAGCAATAAATTTAATATAAATGCAGATTTATATACTGCATTTCATTAGTAATACAAGGCAATGCACAATTTGTTCCTTCCGCCCGTTTTCCCCACAACTGGGGAAGTAGGTTAGATTAAGAAAGGGATTAGGACCAGGAGCTACAAAGTGATGCAGTGAAAGTTTTCCTATCCTGAGATAAAAATATGACCACAACTTTAGTTGAATAATTGTACATATAGGTGGATTGTAAAAAGCGAGAGCAGAAGAAGATAAATACAGAGAGGACGCTCAGTGGTTCTATAAGATAGTGGTTTTTTCACTCCCTAACACTAAAAGCTAATTTTGTATGTCTCCACAATGTTTAATTTTCCTATAAACCAAACAGGGCTTGCTCCAAGTGTGGTACACTAGCAACAATCTTACAAACAAACAAACAAACTTCTATGATTTCTGTTTCCCAATTTCATATCTAGGCTCTTACAACCATCTCCTGCTGGTTACATCTACCCGACTCATCAGAGTGGGGAGGCAGGGAATGTTGCTGGCCCCATCTCCGAGGGAGATACATCTCGTGGGACCCAGAAGAAGGGCCTTTTCTGTGGTGGCTCCCTCTCTCTGGAACATCATTCTCCCAGAAATTAGAATGGCCCCCACTCTGACACTCTTCCAGAAGGCGTTGAAGACCTGGTTCTGCCAGTGGGGCTGGGGAACCCAGAATGGGATAGAGCCCATTAAATGGCTTGTGTGATCTGCTATTGCCAGGGTGGGGGGTAGGTGGGGGTGATTTTATTGTATTATAGTTATTTTATTATATTTATTGGTTTCTACCATTAGTTTTATTTTCTAATGGGGTTTTATATTTGTAAACTGCCTTGAGTCGCCATGGGTGAATAGGCGGCAATATAAATCTAATAAAATAAATAAATAAATAAATAAATAAACTATATATCATCTAGCAAGGACATATTTAAACACACCAATACAACAGTTTTGGTTTTCTTATAAAAAGATAATGTTATTCCCAGAACTTGATCAGAAACAGTAATAATTCATTCTAATCAAGTTAATCATGGATCATTTTTATAAAGTTTAAATGAGAACATGTGCTATATGGAATTGAGAAACAAGCATGTTCTTGGTTAGGTAAGTCTACCTAAAATAATTTGCAAAAGAAATATGTAAAATGTCTGGCTTGTCTCTAATTCAACTAGAAAAATATATTCAAACCACTGAACTACCTCCAATATCAACAACCACTAAAATGATATAACATACGGTAATCACTATTCAAAAGTTCTTGCTCAGCTATAACATTTGACTTGTTTGACAGTTGATTAAACAAACAAACAAATTTGAAGCTTCCTTAATTAGTATTGTCATTTAAATTTCCGTATATAGGAATCTGATCCACGAATAACTAGCCAATAAATTGTTTTTCCTCTGGGAAGTTTATGGATAAAAACCCCAACAAAATATAGGTTGCACTAATACCAGTTCACTAAAAAAATGGTTCTTGGATATACTGTAAAACCTTCAATATTTCATGGGGGAAAATGTTATTAAAATATCTCATTATTTTAGGGTCTTGGAAAAAAATCTCTAAAAATATAGCAAAATATAGATGGCCATTAAATATCAGCAAAAAAACACAAAAAACTATGCCACTATATAGTGTTCATTCGGAGTTTGGCTGCCCATATCTGATAAATGTATTTTGTCTTACATCTTTCTTCCCAGTCAGCAGATCCTTTTCTCTTGCTTTATATTGAATAGTGTTAATATATCTTATTGTATTATGACAGGCAGATGCATCGCCTCAAGCTTGTTTCTGTAAAAGAGAAAGCTGTTTCCTCCTTTAGTAAAATGTGCCCCCAACCTTTCTCTGTTTTCTAAATTTCTTTTATTGGTGCATGAGTCTAGATCTCAGAAAACAATAGTTACATAAAGAGATGTTCTTTGCAAGGTTGTGATAAGCAAATCCCACAGAGAATTAGTCATCTGGCAGGAATCTTATTATTTTTTCATGAGCTGTAAACACTGATGTCTTGACAACTACTGATCTTGATATGTCAGGTACTTTGGAATGAACAGTTTAAAATAAATGCTGATGAACTAATATTTCTGCATAGTTATACCCAACCCTGGATTGTGAAAATCTAGCTCTGTCTTTAGTATGGATCTATGCAGCAACCTGGCCAAAGAAATATTTGCAATTGTGGCTTAGCTGCATGTCGGATTTTCTTAATTGTTCTTTGATAGTTGCCGGGTAAACATCTTAGCATACAAAGTGGAACATGTATAAGTGTTTAGAAATCCAGGCTTTGGCTGAATATTGATTTGAAGTGTTCTGAGCCTGATCAAATAAAATTTGGCCCTAAGTGATATCAGTTTTCATTTATTTTCTCTTATATAAGCTACATACTATATGTATATCATTTTCCCTTTCCCTTTTCCTCTATTTAATTCTGCCCAAGTACCATCTCTTTCTTCTCCTAACTTCCACAAATTCGGTTACATTTTTTATTGCTTTCTTTATAAAAAATATTCAGTTAACTTTCTGTTTTATTAACTTAACTATCTACTATTTTTCATCCCAAGGCACACAAAAGTCTCTGTGTCAATTTGGAATCAATGCTGGACTTTTATGATCATACTAGATTGGTTGGTTGGTTTGGTTATTGTTAGCCTTCCTAGGTAGATCAGACAGGAAACAGACCAGATGAACTAGTTCTATTTTATTAGCTACATTAACAGAATCTCAGAAGTCTGAAAGTATAAATATCCCACTGTCTCTTTTACATCCTGTTAAAAAAATGCCAAGTTTCTTTCTCTGCTTTTATACAGCTTTGGGCTTTCCTGCTGCTACATGATTGTTATTTAGGAAGCATCTCCCCTCCACCCCCATGCTCCCAATCTCCCAAGGTCATTCTCACACACTGTAACAGTTATTTATTATCTTCAGACTGTTTTGAGGGATTGAGTTGAAATGATGCTGGTGTCAAAGGACCCTTTGTAACATGCAAGCAGTAATTAAATGTAAGCACTGTTACTGCTGTACATTTAGATAGATGCCTGTGCCTGAAGAGAACTTCTTTTTCTTACATCTGGTTGATGACTGAACACTGTATTATGCATTAGATAAGATGTGGGTGTGCGGATTCCAGGATATGTGTACTGTTGTAATAGACCAATCTGGATTGGGAGCAATTCTGCACAGGATATGTTTGGAAGGAACCTACTCTTTAAACCCCCAGCCACTTTGTTAAGCAAAATTGTGAAAATTGCAGTGCAATATTTCTGGATGGCACAGGCAAGGGCAAACTGGCAAAAGCAAAAATGTTTCTAAAACATTTTTAATAATGTTAGATGTATGTATAAATGCATCTCTATAAATACCTTTGGAAGATTTGCTGCTGCTGGGAGACAAAAACAGACTGGTCAAGGCTCCTTCTATACATAGAAAAATGAACATTTGATGGGAGATGATTATGCTAAAGAAATGCTGTGCATTGCAGGCCCACTATATCTTTGCATATTTAATGTAATCACCAACCAGCAGTTCTTTTCAGAACAGGAAGAAAAAGTAGGTATCTGCCTATAATTATTCTGGATATGATTTCTTAGAAACATATATCAGTATAATCTTTGGAAGAGTGCACAATCCAATCTATTTCAACAATTAAGTGAATTTCTGAGACTTTCTCCAATCTTGCAGCTTCCCATTGTTTTAAAACTGCAATTTCCAAAATTCCCTACCAGATATTTTAGAATCTGGGCTCTATCTATTCCATATATTGTAGGTCCAACATATCTAGAGGATGCCAAGTTGATGTGTTGTGATCCTCCAGATTTAGTTCTATTTCCATGATCCATTTATCCCGGTGTGTTAGGACTGTGATTACTACTACCTTCCTGACCTGCTTGGAGATGCCTTTGGCTGCTGCCTTCAGGAGTCTTCTTTACCTGTCTTCTATTGTCACAGCCAGCCCACAAAATCCTGGACAACTTGTAGACTGTGCAATGAAGCTGCTGGTTGTGCATTCTCCACAAGAATAACCCATTGCCTTCCTAAAGGAAATCAAGTGCCAGGTTACATGGAAAATCAAGGGCTATCTGGACACTGACAGTGGATTGTACTGATTCAAAAGTAGACTTAAACTTCATTCGAAAAAACATTAAAGTCCCGTGGATATTTTTTTCCCCTAGATAAGTCATCTTATCATCTGCACTAGATAAGTGCAGATTGTCCAGCACCTTAATTATTCCATCAAACCAACTATCAGCCAGTGTTGATTCCCCCCCAGCAACTTTTTTTAAAATAGAGAAATACCTTTCAGTTGAGACTTTGTTGTTAGCCAAGAATAATAGAATAGTAGAGTTGGAAGGGATCCTGGAGGCCTTCTAGTCCAACCCCTTCTAAAGAGGAGATCCTATACTCGTGGTGGCGAACCTATGGAACGCATGTTGGAAGGGCACGCAAAACCATCCCATGGAAAACATGCAGCACCACTGGCTCCTTGTCCTGTTCTCATGTCCAGAAGTGCAGCATCCCAGAGTGCATGGGTGCTCTGAGAGCCGGCTGGCTGGTCAGTGTGCACATGCGTACCAACCAGCTGTTTGTTGCATGCATGCGCACCAGGAACCCGGAAGCCTAGCCAGCTGGCTCTCAAAACACACATGCATGCTGGGACGCTGCGCTTCTGGGTCCGCCACTCTGGTGCATGCAAAAGCCAGCTGGCTGGCGCGCATTGCTACATGAGAACAGGACGAAGAGCCAGCGGTGCTGCGCGTTTTCTGTGGGATGGTTTTGTGTGCCCTTCTGGCACGAAGCCAGCACACAGTGACGTAAAAGGTTCTCCACCATTGTCCTATACCATTCTGGTCAAATGGCTGTCCAGTCAACCTCTGGTGATGAAGCATCACGACTTCTGGAAGCAAGCCATTCCACTGATTGTTTTGTCAGGAAATATCTCCTGATTTCTAGGTTGGTCTTCTCTTATATTAGTTTCCATCAATTGCTTCTTGTTTTGTTTTCTAGTGCTTTAGAGAATAGATTGACCCCCCTCTTCTTTGTGGCAGCCCCTTAGATATGGAACATTGCTATCGTGTCAGAGCAGTGTTCTGGAGAGAAAATGCAGCTACTGTTTCTTCATGACATCTTTCTTATGAATGTGTAACTGTGAGAAAAACCTTGAGAAATGGGGCAAGAGATGCTGCCTAGGGAACACTCAGATAAGAGAGGCTACAGCCCACAGCTGTATAAGTGACAGAGACAGAAGAGACTCTCCTTAAGTTCTCAGGCTGAAAAATAAATGGTAGGAGATTTGTACTTTCACGCTTGCAATATTCTATTAAAGTAGCCTTAGAATAAAGTAGAAGAGCTCATCTGGTCAGGTTCCTATCTGGTATACTGGGAAGGATGACACCAATCTTGCAAGTCTCATACTCTCTTCCAAAAAGAGAACTTTCAGGAATGGCCTCTGATCCTCAAGGAATGCCATTATCCATTGAGCATCTGGCAGCAACATTGTTAAAATACTAGCAGCAAGTTGTGGCACAAATGACCAATTTGTAGAATGCCATGATACAACTAACCAACAGCTGGGGCAGAATTTGCTTCAAACAACGGCTGCATGGGACTCAGCCAAAGCTATTGTAAAACTGGGGGTTAGCTATGATTTTACCGCTACAAAAAACTAGTAGGAGCAGGTTATATTATTAAATTGCACTTATTTTATGTTTCAAAATCTTTTGAGGGCCCTAATAGGAGTATACAAATGACATAAATAAGACTGAATAAATCTTTTAAAGTTAATGACAAAGGCTCCAGTTAGCTGCTAAACCCATTTTATTGTTTACTGGTGAATCAATAGAAGCAGTTAACCACTAGGTGGAGACGGCCTCATATTCACTGAGGAATAAAAGTGGTGATCTGGTGTCTGAAAACATTTTTTTAATATCCTACTTTTTTTGGTATTTATTTGTTGGTCAACAGAATTTGCCTTTTGGAATAGGGGAATGAGTAGAAAGGAACATATATTTCTTATGAATTGTAGTTTATATTGGTCTATATTTAATATTATTTGAGTAGACCTCTAGAGTTGTTTTCTTACATTCTGCATCTCTTGTGTTGTCCCCATAACTTGTCAGGAAAGCTGGATGGACACCTAGAAGAATAATCCAGGGCATCATTGATCTGCTAGCAGTTGGACATCACTGTATAACTGTAAATGGAATTTACTGCTATGGAAGATCCTGGAAGAAAGTAAAGGTATTTAAACATACTAGCAAATGAAATATTTCCTGTACATTCACAGGATAAATAATGCTGCTATGTTGTTATACAGTACATACACCTCATCAGAAAATCTTGTGGAGAGGTTAATGTCAGCTCTTCCTTGTTCATGTTTGCATCAAGAAAACCGACTGTCAAGCAAATAATATTTCATTCCAGTCCATAAATCATTGTTTGGTCATCACTGTTTCTATCTGAAACTGATCTGGGATGTTGCATGTATAGAGGATCCTGCTGTCAGACTAAAAGACAAAATTGCTGTGTGTGTGTGTGTGTGTGTGTGTGTCATTCACTCCATGGTAAATGAAAAATGGATTACATAACTGTCATCATAACACTATAGTCACAAATAAGTCAATCAAGAAGTCATCTATCACTTCAGGTTTCTGGAATAACATTATTTTCAACCTAACTTCTAGTGGGAGAGTATCGATTCCTACATGGTTTTCTCCTATACACCTACAGGTTTGTTGCTGAAAGAGCTTAGATGACTTTCAACTAGACTGGATAAGTGACTCCTCTTAAAACAATATTGAATGGTGTGCAGATGCTGATGTTGGCATTAAATCGGTGAGGACTCATCACGACTGAAAAAGGGATTTCTTTCAGTTGCCACTGTACGATAAGCATGCTTGGATAAACAACACTGAAAGGCACAAAAGGCCATTGATAATAAAGACACTGAACAGATGAGAGGACAAGAAGACTTCAAAGATGCTTTCCAGTTCTGGCACCAGTGATTTATATCTCAATCCACAGAAATGCTTTATTCCCCTTGAGGATAAAGGTGGAGGCATGGTAGTTTTTGTCTCATACGTCGCTATAGAACGCTCTATATATTTGCCTGCATGTAAGAAAATGTAGGGTATGGAGCTAGCTTTACTGTAGGTATTGTTTAAACTCTTAGGTTGTGGTGAAAGTGGAAATGAACAGACTTTAGGAGGCATTTTAAGAATCCTATCCCTGTAAGCTAATTGTTCTCTTTGTTATGACTGCAATTTAAAACAAATCAAAGAAAACTCCCTTAAGACTCATTAAGCAGTTTACCAAGCCAACACATCAGTGTATTGTGCTAAATATATTTGTTGGAACTGATGTCAACAGTAGCTAACATTTATGAAAAGCTTATGCAATACAATGTTAGAAGAGTTTTGAAATGTTTATTTTTCTGATTAGAAAAATGAGATGACCCCTACTATTTGCATTACTTTGAAATTCAAAATCAACACATCATACATCCGAACTATATCATATTCGCATAAGTTTAGCATGAAAGTCTTTAAAACTTAAATGGCTGACTTCGACTTTATTATGGAAAATGATGCTTAAATGAATGATAGCTTAAACATTTCAACTCTTAGCAGGCTACTCCTCTGTAGCTACTTGAAAGATCATATAGGAAACTAAGACAAATATATAAAATAGTGGCTGGAATATAGTACAAAATTATTTATTTAACTTGCTCAATCTTTGTATTGTATTATGACTATATAGTTCTTGGTTGTAACAGCAATTGGGATCCAAATTTCTGTGACTAAGTGATGCAGTCATAAAAGGTGATATCATATGACATTGCTTAATGAAGGCAATTCCAGCAGTCTCAGCAGCCATCTTTGAGAGAGGATAACATGGGTCATTAAGCAAGTTCCTCACATAAGTGTAACTTCCTAATAGCTTCCCAATTGACTTTGTTTGGAAGAAGTTGGTAGGGAACATCAGAAGCCACATTCTGCGATCGACTTACAGAAGTTCATTTAGTGACCATTCGAAGTTACAGTGGCACTGAAAAAAACTGACCGTTTTTCACACTTACAGTCATTGTTGCATCCCTGTGGTCACATGATTGAAAATTCACAGTTAGCAACTAACTCATATTTATGACATAAACAGTATCCCGGGAAAGTGTGTGTGTGTGGAAATCACATAATTACCTCTTCTGACCTTCTGAAAAGCAAAGTTAATGGGGAAGCCAGATTCATTTAACAACTGTATTACTAATTTAACAACTGCAGCGACTCACTTAGCAACCCACACCAAGCACTAGGAGACCGCATCCATTCATTAGTTTAGAATCTATATGAGACTCATTTTGAAAATCCAGATGGTGTTTCACTTTGCAGCATTCTAATTTCCTCAGGATAGAAAAATCAGAAAAAAATAAAGAACATGATGGGCACTAAGGGAGGGAGATATCAGTGGATGCCACTGGGGGGGGGGGGCAAACAGAGCATTGCACACATCGCCCCAGCCTTTAGATGCTTTCCGGAAAGTCTCTCTGCAACTGATAATAGAGCTCTGGGGCGATGAATGCGGGTGGTGGCAAGCAGCCACAGAAGGAAAAGACATGCACGCATCGCCCCAGCCTCCATTTTGATTTCAGATGCCTTCTCGAAGGCATCTGCAACTCTGTTATCGGTTGTAGAGGGCTTTCTGGAAGGCATTGGCAACCGATAACAGAGCTCCAGATCGCCCCAAAGCTCTATTATCAGCTGCAGAGAGCTTTCCATTTTGTCTTCAGATGCCTTCTGGAAAGGATGATCTGAGCCCAAGAGGGGCCCATGCGCCCAATGCTCCTTGCCTGGCCACCAGATTGCTTCTTTTGCAGCCGCATCACTTGTTCTTTTCGGCTGCAAAAGAAGCAGCCTGGTGGACAAGCAAGGCATGTGGGGCAAAAATGACCATTTTTCATGCTTACAACGTTGCAGCATCTCCAGGATCACGTGATTCAAATTCAGACATTTGGCAACTGACTCATATTTATGACGGTTGCTATGTCCTGGGGTCATGTGATCACCTTTTGCATCCTTCTCAAAAGCAAAATCAACGGGGAAGCCAGATTCACTTAACAACCATGTGACTAACCTAACAAACTGCAGCGATTCATTTAACAACTGCAGCAAGAATGGTCGTAAAACAGGGCAAAGCCCACTTAACAGCTGCCTTTGCTTAGGAACAGAAATTCGGGGTTCAATTGCGGTTGTACGTTGAGGACCAACTGTACTTCATAGTAGAATTCAGAAAGTGAAATTACTGATTTTCCAGAATTCTGACTTTGAGTTCTTATTCAGGTTTTTTTTAATAAGCCTTCAGGCTCCTCTGGCTATTAGGTTTTGAAGTTTCAGAATGTATTTATCATCTGAGATGTGAAGAAATTAGGCCTTCTGGGCACCTCAGTGAGCTAAATATTCAGAAGGTAGTGATATGATGGCAATGCAGTTAACTCGGGGACTATGACAATAAGATTATTTTTTTTCATAAGGTACTTGGACTGGAGATGGAACATTTCAAGACTGGCAATGAGGTGGTACACGTGAAAGGAATGGATTTGATAGGGGAGAACAGCTCTGCTGCACTCATATTTAAAACCAACGTTTGAAAACAAGTTAAGTTACAGGTAGCCCTTGACTTACAGTTCATTTAGCGACCCTTAACAGTTACAATGGCACTGAAAAAAGTGACTTTTGATTGGTTTCCAGACTTATGACCATTGCAGCATCCCGATGGGAACGTGATCAAAATTCAAAAGCTTGGCAACTGGCTCATATTTATGACGGTTGCGGTGTCCCAGGGTCATGTAATCCCCTTTTCTGAACTTCTGGCAAGCAAAGTCAACGGGGAAGCCAGATTCACTTAACAACAGTTTGACTAATTTAACAACTGTGGCAAAAATGGGGCAAAATTCACTTAATGTCTCGCTTAGCAACAGAAATTTTGGGCTCAATTGTGGTCGTAAGTTGAGGAGTATCTGTATTTATTCATCTTTTTCTTTTAGCCAACCTTTCTAGTGTCAAACATCTGATACTGGAAGGAAGAAATGTGGGTGATCAGATTTCTGTGAATGTGGAAGATTGAAGACTGGCTAGCCAGGTTGGTCAAATCAGAGATTATATATTGAATATTGCTCTTTTTTCCTCTTGATCATTGGACTAACAGCCGCAGTACCATTATACAGCTTTAACCTACATGTAATTTTCTTTGCTTCTTTCTTTCTTACCACAATGGTGTGGGGTATAACAGTGGATCTGATTCCAAAAATATTGACCGGATGACTAAAGGGCATACCAAATGTACGATATATGTAAAGGAATTAAGGCAGCTTTCCTCCAATTATATCAATTTTTTTCCTTGCCAGGTGAGTTCTAAGGAAACTGCAACATCTGGATAGTATTAGATCTAGGAAGGCTAAATTGGGATATGACATTGTTAAAAGCCAGCCGATGTTTATATAGGCACAATGCAGTAAACATGATTGTCAATCATTATCAGAATAGAGCTGGAAGGGACCTTGGAGGTCTTCTAGTCCAGCCCCGTTCAAGCAGGAGATTTTTATCATTTCAGACAAATGACTGTCCGGTCTCTTCTTAAAAATCTCCAGTGATGAAGCACCCGTAACATTTGACGGCGAGCTGATCCACTGGTTAATTGTCCTCACTTTTAGGAAGTTTCTCCTTAATTCCAAGTTGCTTCTCTCCTTGATTAGTTTCCATCCATTGTTTCTTGTCCTCCCCTCTGGTGCTTTGGAAAATAAATTGACCCCCTCCTCTTTGTGGTAGCCTCTCAAATACTGGAATACTACCATCATGTCTCCCCTATCCCTTCTTTTCTCTACACTAGCCAAACCCAAATCCTGCAAGTGTTCTTCATATGATTTAGTCTCCAGGCCTTTAATCATCTTAGTTGCTCTTCTTTGCAATTTTTCCAAAATCTCAACATCTTTTTTGTAATGTGATGACCAAAACTGGATGCAGTATTCCAGGTGTGGTCTTACTAAGACTTTATAAAGTAGTACTAATACTTCACATGATTTTGGTTCTCTGCTTCTGTTTATATAACCAATGATTGTATTAGCTTTTTTGGCTGCTGCCGCGCACTGCTGACTCATGTTTAAGTGATTGTCACAGTTATTGCTTTTGAACCAGGTTTCGCCTAATCTGTACTTGTATCTTTGGTTTTTCCTGCCCAGGTGTAAAATCTTGCTGTTCTCCATATTAAAGTTCATTTTCTTGGATAGGATCCATTGTTCAAGTATGTCAAGATCTTTTTGGATACTGAACTTGTCTTCTGAGGTGCTGGCTATTCCTGCTGGCTTAGTGTCATCTGCAAATTTTCTGAGTTCCCCTTCTATTCTCTCTTCTAAGTCATTTATGAAGCTATTGAAGAGTACTGGGCCTAAGACGGAACCTTATGGTACCCCCGTTTACTTCCCTCCATGTAAACGTAGTACCATTAAGGACTGCTCCTTGAGTATGGTTTGTCAGCCAGTTACAAATCCATCTGATAGTGATGCTGTCTATCCCACACTTTTCTAGCTTATCAAGAAGTATGTTGTGGTCTATTTGTCAAATGCCTTTCTGAAGTCTAAATATACTATGTCCACAGCATTTCGTTGGTCTACTCATTTGGTCACTTTGTGAATTGCCGATTGAAACTCAACAGCTTTCAAAAATTAAATATACCCCCTTCTAAAGAAATCCATCTTGGAAGAAGTCATTAATTTTTTTTACTGTTTCCAGAATCCATTTAGAGAGAATGTAGAACATGTGATCTATGGTACAATTATCTGTCTTCTTTCCTTGTCTCATTCTGCCAGCAGCGAAGATGTCAGATTGGCTAGCCTTTGCAACAATGAGTGCAGTACCTAGTTGTTAAGCTGAGCATAAAACATTTAAAAACATTTATGCAGCTCTCAGGTCTGGCTAATACTTTAATGAAATTCATATGAAATTCCAGAGCTGCAAGCTTGACAGGGAAGTTGAGAAAACAGTTTAGTAGAAGACAAAGGCTAACCACTCAGGTATTGTTTTCAAAAAAATAAACAAGAGCACATAGTCATCAGAGTTGTACTGTATAACATGAAGGTGTGAGGTAGTTTTTCCAAAATACAACTAATAAATAAGCACATGACTAATGGAAGGACAGTCAGGGATGAAATGCAGCCAGATCTCACCACATCGCCCAAATCGGTAGCGACTATTTGAATTTGGGCCCTGCTCACCCTCCCCTGCCCTTTTCTTTCCCTATAGGAGTTTGGTTTTTTCTTTCTTACCTTAATCAGCTATTCGGCATGCCTCCGGACCCTTCCTAATGACCACGGCTGCCTCTGGTGCCTGTAAATGAGCTTTAAAGAGATGTGATGCAGCTTGGTTGGCGTGCATGCGCGTGCACCGAACTGGTAGCAAAACCGGGTGGATTCCACCCCTGGACACAATATCTACTATGTTTAGAATATGAGTAAGGAGCACACACAACAATAAATCACGCAATAGGGATCAACACACCACATACATTTACTATTGCTGAATGTTTAAATTGCTATAATAGTTGCTTTTAGACAAAGTTTAGTTTTCTCTCTGTAAAATGCACGGGTTCGCACTCCCATTCCCATGCATTTGATACACAGTTTAAGGATAAATTTCCCCTACCACCCACCAGGCCTCTGGGGCTAGGAGAGATCAAAAGCATCTCTTCCCTCCCATTGTCTCTAAGCCTATTATTTCTTCTTTGCTCCATTTACAATCCTATAAAAACGTTTTTTAGTTCATTTCCAATAGAGCTGCTTTTCGACTGTATGCTGTGCTTTAATGATCCCCATTTGTTAAAGATGAAAGGGAAAGCTAATTAAATGAAGGCTGCAGAAAGGGTGGGGCCAATTCTGTGATGAGGTTGCTTTATCTTATACAAGCAGCCCAACACCTTTCCCTTTGTTTTTATTTCTTTTACTTTTAATAGGCCCTGTATGCATTCATTTACTCACCTCAATGTAGGTTTCTGTTTCCTTGGTTTCTAAAAAAGAAAATGACTTAGAAAATAAGGCTTTTGCATCTTAGTCAGTTTCACAGACGTATGAGAAAACTGTCCTGTTTTTATTTTCCCTAGTTACATGTTATTTTTTTTTTCTTCAAGCAGAATTTAACTGTTAATATCACAATTCTAGCATATCTTGCAGTCAGCAGCATATGAAAGATGCCATTGTAAAAAAGAGTATGCAAAAGTAGTCAGAAGAGGAACAGATTTTAAGGAAAACCTCTGGAATACTATACAGGTAGTCCTTGATTTATAACAGTTCATTTAGTGACTGTTCGAAGTTATAGCGGCCCTGAAAAAAGGGACTTTTGACTCTTTTCCAGACTTACAACCATTGCAGCATCCCCATGGTCATATAATCAAAATTCAGATGCTTGGCAACTGACTCATATATTTTTGATGGTTTGCAATGCCCCGAGATCATGTGATCATCTTTTGCACTCTTCTCATAGGCAAAGTCAATGGGGAAGCTTAACAACCATGTTACTAACTTAGCAATTGCAGTGATTCACTTAACAACTGTGGCAAGAAAGGGAGGAAAAAGTGACAAAATTCACTTAACAAATGTCTCACTTAGCAACAGAAAGTTTGGGCTCAATTGTGGCTGTAAGTTGAGGATTACCTGTACATTACAATGCCAGGTAAAACACTCATATTATTATTCATATAATTTCTGACAGCAGAGAAACACCAGCCGCTTCTCTGATTTAAACCTCTAAATTCAAATTTAATTTTAGAACTATTTACTGACTGATATGAGTTCAGAAGTGGAAAGACAATATGCATATCATAAAGATTTTAAGGTTTCAAATAACATATTTAAATTTGATAGAAAATAATGCTAGTAGAATATAAAGAAAACAAACATTTTAGGAACTGTTCGCTAGATAAGAGAGAAAACTTACAATGCAGTTCAGTAATATTAGCTTTAAAGAATTGTAAAATTTTGTAGTTTGATGACTTGAAATGAAATACAATATAGTTACTTCATTACAGGTAGTCCTCAACTTATGACCACAATTGATCCCAAAATTTGTGTTGTTAAGTGAGAAATTTGTTAGGTAAGTTTTGCCCATTTTACTACTTTTCTTGCACATTTGTTAAGTCACTGAATCACTGAAGTTGTTAAATTAATAGCAGTTGTTAAGTAAATCTGGTTTCCCCATTGACTTTGCTTGTCAGAAGGCTGCGAAAGATGATCACATGATCCCAGGATATTGCAACCTTCATAAATATGAATCAATTGTCAAGCATCCGTATAAATCATTTGGCCACAGGGATGCTGCAATGGACATAAGTGTGAAAAATGGCCATAAGTCATGTTTTTCAATGCCATTGTAACTTCCACTAGTCACTAAACCAACTGTTGTAAATTAAGGACTACCTGTATTAATTTAGCATATTATTATTTCATTTTTAAAGGAAATAAAGAATTGGTGTTTAAGGCACTATTTTGAAACACGCAGAATATAATATGGTATCAGCATAAATTCTTAACGCATCGGCCAAAAAACTAGCATTAGTATCACTGCAGCCACAACTTATAAACATTTATAGAAATGGTGCACATTTATCTTTAATGTCATCTTGCATGAAGAATCAATTTATTATGAAATAGTACACTTGAACAATCTGAGTATGAATTCCCTACAAATATATAAATCCTCATGACATGTATACACATAAACAAGTTATACAAATGTCCTAGACAGTATAAAACATTTTCTCTTGAATGGTTTTCTTTGTTTCATATTGCAGTCATGGATGATACTTTGTGGTTTACTGGTGCTGGCCATGGCATTTCATCTGACTACACATGCATTGCTACAACAGATTAATAGTAGTAATATATCATTCTAAGACATTGTTTTTAATGCTGTTAGCAATTGGCAAAATTAACATTTCTTTAGGCTTTGGGGTGTGTTGCTTTGTATCAGTTGAGATAAAAGCATTTTAACAATCAGTGATTTCAACAGAACAATAAGAGCAAGCTATATCCAGAGATGAAATTCAGCCGGTTTGCACCGGTTCTATAGAACCGGTGGTAACAATTATAAGCAATTTGGAGAACCGGTTATTAGAAGAAATCTCCTTTTGGTTTTTTTTCCCACTTTGCAGGGTTAATCCTGTAAAGATTAACTT